>JACEVL010000091.1:282559-359569 GCA_020284085.1 Aporrectodea caliginosa
GCAATAATATAAAATATCACTAATTAATGGGTTCCATTGTTAAAAGTGATGTAATTTCGAGGTGCATTCACATAATGTACAACTAAATATACCATTCTGTGCAGAAATGAATGCTGAATCCATTGCTATATTACAAGTTCTGATATGTGAAACCAAACACGAAATCCAGGGGGGGGTGGTAACCACCCCCCCTTGGTAGCCGATGTCACAAAAAAAGCTTGGTAGCCCTAGGGTTAAGCAAACGTCCATTTTATAACTGCATGGCAACCTGTTAGGTCCCGATCCGTCCTAACTGCTGCTACCTGTACTGCGCTGTAACTGAACTGATACTGCGTTAGTCCCGTAATGGTACTGCACCGGTATTATGTTGGTACTGTACTGGTGAATATTTTGTCATTGTTACTTAACTGTGGCATTACAGTGCCGATACTGCACTGGTATTGTTATGGTGTTGTATGGTGATCTATACATGATGCTATTTTCTTACTGTTACACCCCTACATGACTGTACTCGTGGTACTGCATGCGCTGGTACTGTATTGGCATCATATTGGTACTGCGCTGGTGCTGTATCATATCGTTCACTCAACGGTGTTATTAAGTAGAACTACAGATGTCACTAAAAAGTCCGGTTGCTGAACTTTCAGATAAGACTACAGGCAACTTGCATTTTACTGATAGCTGAATGGCAGCATACTGGTAACAAGAGCAGAAGGAAGCGGGTTCGAAACCTGCTGGCCCCACAAAGCCTTTCCACACCCTACAGGGCAGCAGAAGAATGAGTTGCATTTTAACTGCGCAGGTAACCTTGTTTTCGGCGGAAAGACCTGGCCACCTACCGCCGATGTATGGCAATGCCGCCTAAGGACTGATGTCCTGAAACTGGTGTTCTCACCGAGCCCGGCGATCGGTTTGATCACCGGTGTGAAAAATTCCTAGATAGCCTTTCGTTCTTCTCTTCTTAAACAGGACTCATCTACTAAAATCATTTCCTTCTATGCTCCACATTTCATTTGATTTTGATTTGCCTCTGCTGTGCTCTGTCACTGAATTCAATGACTGTTCATGGCGTCATTCCGTTAGTCTTCGACAGAGACAGTGGCATCAATGGTTTCCTAAGCCACATTTTCATCGTTGTCGTTCCTCTTCGCAGACCAAACACAACTTCCGGTCCACCAACAGTCTGAAACAACTGCTTCCGGTTCTGCGTTCAGTCGCTTCCGGTCCAGGGAAGGTAGATTTTCCGTTGCTAAACTTCGACAAATACGCGCGGTCTTATTCGTTTTCCACTCGTTACCAACCGGTCCATCCTTACCGTCGCATGAAGACCGCACTGTCGGTCGCTCACGTGACATTTCAGACCGAACACGCGACATTATACGGACAAGTAATCGTATTCTAAAAACTTCTAATGCTCTACTCTAAAGCTAAGCGCAGGGCACCAGCTTATTCACGAGCGCTGCGTCGAGACTAACAAGGGAGGATCCAAGTCCGGTTGCCAGAGAGACCATCGAGATGCGTGTTCGTGATACGATCGCCTGTCAATGCGACGCTCTTATCAGTGAACAAAATCTTATACCGTAGATGCGCAACTGATAGAATTAAATCTATACTTCGTTTGACTGATTTTATGCAATTGAAGTATCGTTAATTTATTTATTGGCTACTAACAAATTTTATTAGTCGAGAGAAAGTTTCTCCTGGACACTTCCTAGTAAGACAACTGTTAAAACAACGAGTTATCTTAGCCTTGTCAGTACGATTATTGCAGTGAATGCGAACAAAATCCACCCCGGTTAAAGTACATGGATGAATGAGCGTCTGCAGAATGCCACACCACTTAGACCTGCGTCTTTTTTCGTCGATAAGGAGTACCAAATCAATTTAAGAAGTTTAACACTTCAACGACAACCTCATTGTTTCCCCAGTCATTCATATCTGGCTGAACAACTTGCTTCTCTCCCAATTCCTGATCACATTTTAAATTATATTTTTAATCTAATATTTTTAACCCTTGAGGGAATTATTTGGAGGCTGGTACGCCATGGGTACTTACCTCTATCTTCTTCCTCATGAAACGAAGTCATTGCACTAGGTTTCGTGGTGTAATATCTTCTCTTGCACGAATTAATGCAAGTATTATTCAAGGTTCCGGTTTGGCACCGATGAATTTTCTAGTTGCAATCTCAGACTTAAAGTCAATCAATAAATTCAATCGCATTCTTAAAATTTAATATGCAGATGATTGCTATTTCGCTGTCCCCGCATCAGATATCACTACAACGGTAGTACAACCGAGATGGAGCTTGAGCATATCAGTGTGTGGGCACATAGTTACCACCTCAGCCTTAACTCAAGCAAGTCCAGTGAGATAATTTTCACGCATCCACGGGGTACCATCGGTATGGTCCCTCCCCTAAAAGGTATCGCACGGGTGCAGGCACTAAATATTCTGGGAGTTGAACTTACAGAGAAATTTGGGTTCTCCAGCCACATTAAACATCTGACCATAAAAGCAATGCAGCCTTTTTACGCACTTCGGATCCTGAGGTCGAATGGGCTTTCGGGGTCAGCTTATTTGATGTTGTTCGTGCCACTACGGTTGGTACGATGCTGCATTGCTCGCCTGTGTGGTGGGGCTTTGCGAAAGGACAGGAACGGGAGACACTTGAGGGAATTATTTGGAGGCTGGTACGCCATGGGTACTTACCTCTATCTTCTCCCTCATTTGAGACTCTCTGCAGCCATGCGGATACCAGACTCTTTGCCTGTATTCTGCACAATTCTTGCCATGTATTACATAAATTTTTACCGCCGATCAAACAATCTCACTACTCGCTGCGACCACGGTCCCATAACCGTAAGCTTCCTATGTTTGACAACCTGACTCAGAAATGCTTCCTTGCCCGGATGCTATACAACTGGACAACTTTATTCCTAGATCTGTCAATTTACGATCTTCATTGTCTATGTCTAACCCTAACTCTTAGGTTCCCATAGGAACTCTCTCATTCAATTCTTTTCTTGTACATATAATTTTTTCCTTTTGTTTATTTGAATTTATTAATCTTGCCGTGTACAATGCTGTGCGTGTGATAGTGCTTCAACAGCAAAGCTCATAACTTAGGACATCAGGAGTTCTATTGGCCTAGAGGCGTGAAGAGTCATGTCTACCTTGTTAATTTTCTTAATTCAGAGATCGTTTATTGATTGAACATCATCAGAAAAATACAGATAGATTGCCATGATAATACAAGCAACAAACTATTGTCTAGTGCAGTTTTGAAAGGGACAACCTCAACCCAACAATCACGTAAGGACTGGTGTAATACTTTCGCTTAAAACTAGGAATGACTTTAGTCTGCATAAAATTGTTTGTTGTGTCTCAGAAATTCTATTTGTGCTCGAAAAGAACAGTGATCCACAAAATTAATATTCTCGCAACATCATCTAAAAATCTGAAAGCATCCTACCGAAAACTTTCTGCACTATAATTTAAAATCCTATTATCTAGGCACTTCAAAAGTATTACAGCCAGTATTATATCGGTTAAGCATTCTGGGAAACGTTAATTATGAGTCTGGATCTCACCACTAACACTCTTCAACACTAAACCAGGAATTTAAGTTTAGGAGTCTTCCAAACTTAGGTGTGCTTCTTCCCAAGTTATTTGTTGCCAAGCTTCCGGAATCTCTGGACATAAAGCATCATATTGCTGAGCAAGTTCTTCAACATACTGAGCCAAGTACCATTTCCAAAATATCGAAGTACTATGGTCATGACTATATGGAATATCCCAGTTTTCATACTCTGCTATTTCTTTGTACTTTTTGAATGAGTGGTAATTCCAGTTAAACAACCTGTGATACCATTTGTTATATTTTTGCATGGTAGCCATGGTTCTGAGATCTACGCCAGTGCCAACCAAGGTTTGACAAGTATCCAGGGACAGTTTTTTCCGCTTTCTACGTCTTTCTTCATTTGCATCTCTTGTTTCTTGAGTATTTGCAAACAAACCCCAGATATCGACTGTTCCGTTCATGCCCGTTGGATAATGAATAGCGCGATGATCTCCGGCGTGATCTTGCAATGACTGAGAACAGGGCGCTGAACAGAAAGGACATGTCTCTCGGCATCCCATTATCATCTCGAACACTGTTTGGATTGGAGCTCTGTTGTCTTCGGACACGAGTGTTTCAAATGAAGAATTAGCTTGGCTATGAAAGTCAGCGTATGAATTGTCGATTTCTGCTATCACTGCATTTGTGAAGCCATTCAAATTGTTTATAACGAAATAGATTTCGCTCGTTGTGTTCATATCCTCATTGAAAATTCGAAGATATTCTCTTGCACATCCTTTGCACCGTGTTTCTGCCTCTTTCAGAGCATTCTTAGCTTTCTCCACAATCTTGCCGACATTATTTTTAACCATTTTTTGAAAATCAGTTTCAGATGCGATTTCTTTGGCCAGACAGTCTTTCAGCAACTTCAGTATTACATCGAGGAAGAAGTCTTTACTGGCCTCTGATTCAGCAAGCTCTACATATAGCATAAAATCTTTAAAAATTGCTTGTTTTCCTCTGCGTGAGTGAATTAAATTCTGAGTTTCTCGACCAAGGTCTGTTAGAATCGTTCTTAAGAAGGCCCGTTTAGACTTAAACGTAGGATTCTTCTTGTCTTCTTTGAACACTTCTGTTTTTAGCAATTCACCAAGATTTTTAACGAAAGACCTCTTCGCGTAATCAAAGATTTGTTGAGTGACGGCATCGATGTTCGCTTGTGCTGACATCGGTCGAAAACAACTGAGGAACCTTTGGCGGCGTTCATCGATATCGGCCAGCGGATCGGCCAGTGAAATGAATCCATTATTGTTTTCGACAGATCGGTTGTAAGTATAACAGCAGGCAAACTTAATAAACCTAATGATGTAATCACGATCAAAATTATATCCAGGAGGCAGAACTGGGCATATTTCATGTTTTTTTCCAGGAGGAATTTCACGTTCCTCTTTCCTTAAGATTCCCAAAAGCTCACCAATTTCGAAAATTACTTGTTCCAAATGGGATGCATTGAATTCTAGGCCTCTCTGATTTTGAAACAGAAACTCCCACTTTTTATATGCTTCGATAAACCTGCTGTTAGCCTTGTCAACAAATGATTCGGAGTAAACAAAATCTTTTACCAATCTTGTAGACCAATGTGGTTTTTGGCTTTGAACAATGTCATTTCCAGTAACTTGCGGCATTTCAACATCAAAAGGCGTCTTAAATAACTCTGACCAGAGCACAGTTCCTAAATGCAATTCGTCTTTCCGATCCAACTTTTTGATTGATTCGCGAATTGTTTTCTCAATTTCATTTTCCACAAGCTTCTTTCTGATTCGTATTAAATTTTTGTTGTAATCGATAAGATTCTGCCATTCTTCATCAAACTGTTTCTTATCTTTTTCATTAAATTTGTCTTTCTCCGCCTCTTCAAAACGTTTATCCAAATTGGACAGTCTAGCTTTTAAGTCTTTCACTCTCTTATCACTGTCGTATTGAAGTTTCTTCATATGAGCAGCTATATCTTTTGTCGTCTCATTTTTAATCCGACGAATTTCTCCAATTTTTATTTCATTCAGCGACACTAGTCTTCACACTTTTGCTTAAAAGCTGTGGAAATATCAGTAACGTCGATAACATCTTGCAAAGTGGCCTTCATGTGTCCAAAATTCATTTCTACGGCATCACTCACTTTTCTTAAAATTCTTTCCTCTTCTACCCCGAATTCTTCAAAACGTTTGAAAGAACAAATCAATTCACGAATCATTGTCTGTTCAAGTCTGTTTAGCTTCTTGAAACTGTTCACTTCGTGAAAAATTCTATCGTTCAAAACCGTACCCGACATGATTTCCTGTGTGTTTCTAAAACAAAGCACAAAGTCATTGTGAAGCAGCGCATTCCACAGATCAGACAAGCGAAGGAAAAAACCTGACATTGTCAATTTTGATGGATTCATTCCCATCAACTGCATCAGGCATTGCCTTAGTTCTTTTGCTTTTCCAATGTAATTTTGGTTTATTCTGGCCTTTGGAGGTCTGCCACTCCATAAGTCTGGAAAATACCAGAAATGTGATGAATCTGGATCATACTTGATCACTTGATTAAAATTTAGTTATTTCTTTGAAGCCTTCTGCACGACCAGCCTCCTTTATTGCGTTGTCCAAAAGCATAAGCTGCTTTTCTTGGCCCAAACGATTCCTTTTTTCTGCATCAGCAGCCGGAACATTCTGATGCACAAACATGCATCTTGGCATCAGCTCCAATTCAACTTTGGTTTTCCTTACACGAATTAAACCATGAGCAACGACCTGAAGAATGTCTTTAATTTCTGCCCAGTTTCTCCTTAGAGTTATTGCAGCATCAGCCAGACCAATTGCAAAAGAAATAGCTAATTCTGTCTCTGAAAGTCGACTTTCCCGTAAACCCTGAGGCTCCAAGACCTTCTGTGTCCACAACCAAAACGTAATCGTATTCGACTTGCAGACTTCCTTTATCAACATGAACTAGGTGACAGTAGATTCCCTTTGTGCTTCGTATAGCGCTCACTGAAAATTGAAGACCAAAGAGTGCATTGAGTAAAGTAGACTTTCCAGAACTTTGAACTCCAATTATCGACAACACAAACACCTTTGCGTTATTAGTCATGATTCTGATTTTATTTAAAACTTCTTTAAGCCAAGTGATTGGAACATTTGAAGCATCACCGTCCATTAATTCCAGCGGTTGACCCTTCAGTAGAAGTCTAGCAGCGATTGTAGGGAAATTGCGTATAACGTCTGGGGGTATAGGGGCGTTCTTCAACTCCTCTCTCATGCGAATTTCTTCCGAGATTAAGGCTTCATACATCTGTCCATGTTCACGTAGAATGTGCTCCAGACCAAAGGCGCTGTTTCCCAATTTCAACTCCAGATTGCTTAGTTTAACTTCAGATTTTCTTTCGTTTGACTGTTGCGTATGATTTTTCGGGCTCTCTATTTTATATTCTTCGAGGATGTTTGATATGATACAAGAACATGAGAACATGTGGAGTACCTTTATCTACAGATATTAATTCAAGGAACGTTTAAGCAATGAAAGGGACTTCGCTGAAGTGTTGGTTGGTTTCTACATGCCTATCTCATTTGATAATAAATACGACTTTACAATGGTTGTAAAGTCAGTAAATATCAAAAGGTCAATTAAGTTATTGAACTGTTTGCTAATCGACAACGGAAGAGTTCAAACGGCTTGCTGATTATCCGACAGCCGAGTAGACAGAGGTGAAAATGGGAATACACAGATACGATGAGGCCAGATGATATATATATATATATATATATATATATATATATATATAATATTCATTCTTTAATGAAGCGCCTGACAAACGCACTACGCTGCACAAGACATGCCATGACGATCAAACAATTCACAAGAACACAAATTCAGAAGAAATAAAATCAACAAAGTTGCAACTATGCAAGGTGCGCAAGCTCATTGTACTTTGGCTGCCACCTAGGGAATGAAGGGGGAATCGAACCGGGTCCGTGAAAACTTCAGGCACGAGTGTTATCCATTATACTATCCCCTCCCCTCTTTTCGGTTTCCTATAGTATCTACATTGTACACACCGTCAATATAATTCGACAAAAACCTCCATGAAGCCATTTAAAACAAATAAAAATTAACGGCTAAATAAAGTTAAGTCTGTCTGCTATTTGTGTTTTTAAAAGTCTGAAGAGTTTGGTGCATCCATTGAATTTCAACTATCCATTTCGAAGAGCAGTCTTTAACTTGTAACATCAGACTAAGAGTAACTGTTATATATCATCATATTAAATAGAATCGACGTTCTAGCATAATAAATTGTAATCGAACATTTATATAGCGTCGCTCATAGTTGCATAGTTGCAACGTTGATTTATGTCTTCTGGAATTTATGTTCTTGCGAATTGTTTGATCGTCATGGCATGTCTCATCTATTTGCGGTCATCTGACGGACTTGACCACCCATGGCCGTACATGTTCCCTTCGTTGTGCTGCGTAAGTTGACCTGGTTGTCCCATCGGCCAGAACTTACACGGTGCAGCAGGGTTCGAGTTTCGCTCTGGTTGGTCCAAATTCTTGGAACAGGTTGACAAGCCTTCTACGACATAATTCTACTCCTGGGTATTCCTTTACCTCCGTTCTGTTAGCACTTGAAGGCCAGTTTGTCGGATGGCGGTTTTTTGCTGTCATGTTGGACACGCCTCTTATTTACGAGTCTTTACCGAAGAGGCGTTATAGAAATCTGTGATTATATCTACAATTAAAGTAAAATTGGCAAACAGATTCAACTCCGTGCAAACGGACTTCCAGAACGGCAGTGGGCTCGAAACCTTAACTCGGATATTCAGAAAATAGCTGTGGCGTCCCTTCAGATGATTTACAACGTAAAACTGGGAGCAGGGAGCAGGTTCCTCGTCAGGTCCCTCGTCCGGCTGGCCCGTCCGCTTCTGAGCGAGGTGGAACAGATCCTGCGAACCAGCCTAGAAGATCCATAATGTCCAAAGTTGCTCCTGTTCGCGTGTAGCGAAACGACGCTTCTTCCGATGCTATTTGCGCTGTCGTGCTTCGACGATAGATGGCCTGGCTTCCTGTCTGGCCTCGCCTTCGAGTTGTACCAGGATCAGAAGTCAACGTTCTGGGTCAGGGTCATCTACCGTGGAAAGGTCAAGGTCATCGGAGGATTGGGGAGTTCGCTAGTTCCCTACCATCAGTTCCTTCAGATTTTGGCACCCTACATTTCGAGAACGGGTGGCTACGTCACAACATATTATTACACGAGAGGCTAAAGAAATTAAAATAATTGTAATAATAATAATAATAATACTCAACTACTCAACGTCTTTCCATCTGTGTGCAGCGCCACAATGCCATTGCATTCAGAGGCACATTTCCGGATGGCTGTATAAACTGGGACGAGGCCTGATTTCTCGGAGAACGTTTCTTACTCCTAACATAATTTTTGTTCCTGAAGGATTATTTCTACCTCGGGTTAAAATAGAATAATAAAAATGATTATAATATTAATAATAATAATAATAATAATAATAATAATAATAATAATAATAATAATAATAATAATAATAATAATAATAATAATAATAAATAATGATGATGTTGTTGTTGATGATGACGATGATGGTGATTTAATTATTATTATTATAATAAAAATGAAAATGATAATGATGATACTACTACTGCTGCTACTGCTGCTGATGATGCGGATGCTGATGCTGATGCTGATGCTGATGATGATGATGATGATGATGATGATGATGATGATGATGATGATGATGATGATGATGATGATGATGATGATGATGATGATGATGATGATAATAATAATAATAGTAATAATAATAATAATAATAATAATAGTAGTAATAGATAGATGAGTGACGACCTTTGACAAAGGTTCGGGAAGCGATCCCGCCACCTACTGCTCTTCACGCCAGTGATGTAACCACTACACTAATACACTATGGACCCTGGCAGTCTGTCATTGGTGCCAGCAGAGCCTGGTGTGGTGGTGGCTGGATTTGAGGGTCTTGGTGGTGATGCAGAAGATGTTCGCATGATATATGAGGATACAGAATTTAGTGAATTACAACAGTTTAGAAACGTTCCATGAATAGATCAAGTATGCATAGATTTAATGGCAGTGCACACGCAGCTGCTAAGCCACAAGGCTACAGAACGATGTTTATCAAGGGCTTTGTTCAGTTCAGAGCCAAATGGCTTTGTTTCAGATGCATAGTCAAGAGTCATTTGTTTGCTGCATATACAGTAGGGGTCTGCGGGTATACCCGTACCCGCGGGTTTACCCGTACCCGACCCGTACTCGCGGGTCGGGTACGGATCGGGTAGACATTTTACGGGTCGGGTCGGGTACGGGTAGGAGCATTACGGGTACGGGTATACCCGGTTTTACCCGTACCGAACTGGAGTTTTGGAGTTGCATGCAAGTTAATGGACTGATACGGTAACTTAGTGTGCTTTAAACAAATTGTCACTAATTTTTGTGCCCGCACATACATGAAACGTCACGTCTTTACCTTTTTGTAATCGCTCGTGGAAATTTGAAAGTTCGACGGTAATTCGTAGTTTTTCTGGCATCAAATTATGATGGGTGACATAGCTGCATCAGATTTTACTATAGCCTTTTTACATTACACTAACATTAGTGAATCGTTCCATTTTGGGCCATAAATCTGAAAAAGACATACTCCGAACATTGCAAAATTCAGTTGGGTAGCACGATTATCCATCAAGCATGTTTCCTGTTATCATCATTCTCATTTTTATTATTAGTTTTTAAATTATTATTAATTACCGTGATCATCAGATTATTATTACTACTACATGCTTTGTCAGACTATTGGACTAGTAGGAAGGAACTATTAGAAGGCATGCTAATGACGTGGCGGGTACGGTACGGGTACGGGTATACCCGCGGGTACGGGTAGTAATTTTGAGTACGGGTCGGGTACGGGTACGGGTAGCAGTCCTCTGTTACGGGTACGGGTCGGGTGGCAAAAATGCTCTACCCGCAGTCCTCTAATATGCAGCTCAATGCCTCACAGGTTATCTGTTTTCAGTATATCAAGCGATTGGTGAGGTTTATGGTGCCTACAGTCAGCATTCCAATCTGGGGAATAGTGTCAAGAAAGGCATTGTGGTATTTTACCACGGCTGCTTTGGTAATAGTTAGCTTTCCCTGGATGTTTGTACCTTTGCAGGCCTCCTTCCGTCTTGGCAAGCAACAAACAAACTCATCTGGGTGGCATTTTCGACCATGGAGCCACACATCTTTCAACCCACCGATGGGTGTTTGCAGTCTGTCATTTGCGCAAGCAGAGGTTGGTGTGGTGATGGCTAGATATGACGGTCCTGGTGGTAATGCATAAGATGTTGACAAGATATACGTCGATAGTGGATACAGAATTTACTGAATTACTGCAGTTTAGATGCGTTTAGTAAAGTTCCGCTGTAATCCCAAACCCTGCAAAAGAAAAGATGTTTTGTAAAGTACGTGTATAATGCAACATGACTATCTTTTTGAGATAGCGCTGCCTTTACAATGATTTCAAACAGAGCTTTTGGGTTTAAAGAAGCCATTATAAAATTAATGGAATGAAGCCAACAGATAGACGAGCTTCAATTGGTCGAAAAATGTCGTCCAATATTATTGTTTCTCAGTATTTATAAACACAGGAGGCAGATTACCTGAATAGAAGTTTATTAATCATTAATCAAAATTTAAACTTACATAATGGATTACATATATATAGGCCTACATTGTTTGTATCAACCAACCTATCTAAAAAATTCTGTATATGCACAGAAAGAATACAGTATATTCCATATCATAAGCTAAACATTATCTGATAAACAGTGCTACAAAGTGTTCATAATTTTACTTGATACTAGCTGAACAATTTGCGTTACAGTAAAGCCAAAGATCGTCGTAAGTTACACAAAATATTTTTGAAAGCAACAGAGTTATGAAGCGTATCAGACTTAAACCTAAGCGTGAGTTGTAAGTCTGTATGTTTTCCTTAACATTAAACTGGAAATTCAAGTATGCTCATCCAAGGTCTCTTTTGCTTCTTCCCAAGTTACTTTTTTCCAGGTTTCCGGTAACTTTGGACACAGAGCCTCATAGTGGTCAGCAAGTTCTTCAACAAACTGAGCCATGAACCATTTCCAATATAGCGAAGCTTTTGGGTCACGACACAGTGGTATATCCCAGTTTTCATACTCCGCTATTTCTTTGTAGTTTTTGAACGTGTGGTAATTCAATTCAAACAACCTGTGATACCATTTGTTATATTTTTGCACAGAAACCTTGGTTCTTATACCTTCCAAAGTTCCAACCATTGTTTGACAAGTAGACAGGGCCAGTTTTCCCGGCTTTCTCTGCACTTCTTTAATTGCATCGCGAGTTTCCAACAAACCCCAGATATCGACTGTACCGCTCACGCCCGTCGGATAATGATTAGCACGATGCTCTCCGGTGTGTTGCTGAAGTGATTGAGAACAGGGCGCTAAACAGAAAGGACATTTCTCTCGGCATCCCATTATCTTCTCGAAGAGTGGGCGGACTACAGCTGTGTTTTCTTTGCAAACGAGTGTTTCAAATAAAGAATTAGCCCCTCTGACAAAGTCAGTGTATAAATCGTCAATTTTTTGTGACACTGCATCTGTGAAGCCACTTAGAACGTTTATTTCGAAGTCAATTTCACCTGTTATTATATTCATGTAATCTTTGAAAATTCGAACATATTCTCTGGCACATCCCTTGCACTTTGTATCAGCCTGTCTGAGAGCATAGGTAGCTTTCTCCAGAACCTTACCGACATTATTTTCAATTATTTTCTGAAAAACAGTGTCAGATGTGTTAGTCATGGTCAGCATATCTTTAAGTAACTTCAGTATTACATTGAGGAAGAAGTTTTCACTGGCTTTTGATTCAGCCATCTCTACATATAGCATAAACTCTCTAAAAACTTTCTCCTTTTCTTCGTTTACGTTTGTTAAACTGTGAGTCTTTTCGCCAAGATCTGTTAGAATCGTTCTGAGAAAGGCGCGTTTGGACTTAAACGTAGGATTTCTATTGTCTTCTTTGCACACTTCTGTTTTAATCAATGCACCGAGATCTCTAACGAAACCCCTTTTCGCGAAATCAAAGATTTGTTGGCTGACAGCGTCGACGTTTGCCTCTGCTGACATCTGTCGAAAATTACTGATTGATCTATTGCGGCGTTCATTGATATCGGCCAGTGGATCGGACAGTGAAATGAATGTCCTGCTGTTTTCTAGTGATAGATTGTAAGTATAATGACAGAAAAATTTAATGAATCCTGTGATGTAATCACGAGTAAAGCTATAGCCAGGCGGCAGACTTGAACATATTTCATCTGGTTGAGCACGGAAATCATGCTCTTTCGTTAAGATTCCCAAAAGCTGGCCAACATCGATCGTAACCTGGTTCAACAGAGAAGAATCGAATTCTTGGCCTTTCTTATTTTCAAACTCCAAATCCCACTGTTTTAGTGCATTGTTAAAACTGCTGATAGCTTTGTAGACACTTGGAGATGTGAACACTATAAAATCCATTTCTTCGTTTAGAACAATGTCATTTTCTGTTACTACCGGCATTTCAGGAACAAAAGACTTCTTAAATAATTCTGACAAGGCAGCAGTTCCCAGATGCAATTTGTCTTCCCGATCCAACGTTTTGATTGATGCACAAATTGTTTCTTTTATTTCACTTTCTACAATGTTCATTCTCTCATCTATTAACAGTTTATTTCCGGCAGTAAGCTGTTGCCATGATTCCTCGAACTCTTTCACCTTTGTTTTGTTTAATTTGTTTCTCTCCGCCTCTTCAATACGCTTTTCCAAATCAGCCAGCCTAGCTTTCAAGTCTTTTACTCTCTGATCGTTGCCGATTTCAAGTTTCTTCTTATGAACTCTTATGTCTTTTTCTGTAACATCTTTCATACGACGAAGTTCTCCACGTTTTATTTCAGTTAGCGAAATTTCATACTTGTTCTTCAAAGGTGCACAAATATCAGTGGCGTCGATATCAGTTTTTAAATTGGCCTTCATATTTGCAAAATTCTTTTCTACAGACTCACTCACATCTTTCAATATTGTATCTTTTTCTGCCGTGAATTGCTCAATACTATAAGAAGAATTAAATACGCTAATCCTTTTCTGTTCCTGTTTGTTTAGGGTCTTGAAGCAGTCCACTGCGTGAGAAATTTTATCATTTAAATCCGTGCCTGATTTTATCTCCTGTGTGTTTCTAAAACAAAGCACAAAGTCGATGTGAAGCATCGCATTCCACAGATCAGACATGCGAAGAAAAAAACTTGAGATTGTTAATTTTGTAGGATTATCTTTCATCACTTGCATCAGGTATTGCCTTAATTCGTTTGCCTTTTTAGTGTAGTCTTGACTTATTCTGGCCTTTGGTGGTCTTCCATTCCATAAGTCTGGAAAATACCACGAATGTGAACCGGGATCATACTTGATCACCTGATTAAATTTAGTTATTTCTGTGAAACCTTCTTTTCGACCAGCCTCCTCTATTGCATTGTCCAACAGCAAAAGCTGCTTTTCTTGGGCCAAACGATTCCTTTCTTCTGCATCAACAGCCGGAACGTTCTGATGAACAAACATGCATCTTGGCATCAGATCCAATTCCGCTTTCGTTTTCCTTACACGAATTAAACCATGAGCAACAATTTGTAGAATGTCCTTCATTTCTGACCAGTTTTCTCCTTTCATATTGATTATTGTAGCATCGGCCAAACCAATTGCAAAAGTAGCTAATTCGTTGTCTCTGAAAGTCGAATTTTCCATAAGCTCTGCGGACCCTATGCCTTCTGTGTCCACAACCAAAGCGTAATCGTATTCCACATTCAGACTTCCTTTTTCAATGGGAACTAGGTGACAGTAGATTCCTTTTGTGCATCGTCCAGCGCTAACTGGAAATTGAAGACCGAATAGAGCATTGAGTAACGTTGACTTTCCAGAACTTTGAATTCCAATTATCGACAAGACAAATACCTTTGCATTCTTAGTCATACTGTTGACTTGATCTAAAATAGCTCTTAGCCAAGTTATTGGAACATTTGAAGCATCACCGTCCATTAATTCCAGTGGCTGACCCCTCCATAGAAGTCTAGCAGCGATTGTAGGGAAATTGCGTATAACGTCTGGGGGTATAGGGGCGTTCTTCAACTCCTCTCTCATGCGAATTTCTTCCGAGATTAAGGCTTCATACATCTGTCCATGTTCACGTAGAATGTGCTCCAGACCAAAGGCGCTGTTTCCCAATTTCAACTCCAGATTGCTTAGTTTAACTTCAGATTTTCTTTCGTTTGACTGTTGCGTATGATTTTTCGGGCTCTCTATTTTATATTCTTCGAGGATGTTTGATATGATACCTCGACTTCGTGCATCTAATTTTATCTTGCAAGAATTCAGGTAGGATAAAAGATTCTGATCTTGCAGACTGTGAAATTGTAACGAAAATATTTGAGTTATTTTGTTTTGGTGAATAAGGCTGCAACATTGTATCTCTCTTTGTCGTCTTTTTTCTGTTTCTTTTTGTGCAATAAAATATTCGTCGTGATTTTCATCTAGTGACTTTCCTCGCTGTTCACGTTCAAGTTTTCCAATTTCTTTCCATGGTTCGCCTTGCAGCGGAAGTATCACTGGTTTACAATCCGGCGGTAGTTTCAAAAGTAAACCAACGAATTCGTCTGAACTCGCTCTCTCCAATTTGTATTCCAACTTATCTTCATCAACCGAAAACCCAAAATCCTTTCCACTTCGGCTGATGTTGGCATATGTCGGCATTTTGTTTGAATGTCTAACGCCTGGTTTGAAGAATTCGGAAATCGTCTGTCTCAGATCGTTTGCAAAGTCAAAGTCGCTCATTTGCTCTTCGTCATGCCAGTCGTATTTCACTTCAGAAATTACGCCATGGCCACTACTATCATTCCACAATTCGAAATTTGTTTCATCCGCTTCAGTGGGAGATACAGATGAAACACAGCAAACGATGATCTTTGTGTGTGGAACGTCAACATTCTTTAGAACATTCTTGTACAATTCATTAAATGACTTTAATGAATCGACAATAAAGACAACCAGCGTTGATGACTGGCACAGAAATCGTGTTTGCTTTGGATAATCTCTTGCATCTCCACGAAGATTTAGTGCTGTGAAAAATCTACAGTTGAATTCTTGTTCAGTACCGGTAGTTATTTCTGACTGAAACCAAGCAGCTTCTATGGATCCGTTTGATACCAATCTCTTGGCAGATCCGTTTTGACAGTTTCTGTGAAAGAATGTATCGAGAGAGTTGAATTTGAGCAGATCGTTCACGAGTTTTGATTTGGATCTGTGCAGCTTAGGCCTACTAACGCGAATAAAAGATACGATTGGATTTTTTACGTCAACTAATGTGTCGTTCAAAGAGGCTGAACCCTCTCGTATTCGATCTGGTACTTCCGGAACTAGACTTCTTAGAGCCAAAAGCAACAACGTATATGAACCATTTCTCACACTTGGAAGCAATATCGGAATGCTTAGCTTATTGGTAAACATTTTTTCAACAAGAACCTGTCTGAGAAAGTCGTCGCAACAGTTCATTACAACAACCAATAAATCCATTGGATTCACTTTTATTTTACTCTGCCCTCTCTTATCTTTCGTTTTTTGCTGTCTAGCACTATCTGAAACGCATTGGACTTTGTTTTCAGTTTCTTTGTAACCTGGGTTGTTGAGACGCTTCTCAATTTCCGTTGTAATAGAAACCACTGCCGTGGAGTCGAACATAAGTAGTTTTCTCACAATTTCTAGGCCATACTGCTCTTGACAACCATTCTGAGATTCTCCTCGCAACTTAATTGCTTCACTGAAAGAAAGTTTCTGAGGATAGTAGTCGTTCAACTGTAGCTCTAAGAGAAGGTCAATTGAAGCCATTTTTCAAAGCAGAATGTCTACAATTTCAAGTGGTAAGAAATCTGTAGTAATGACATGCATGTAGTAGGCCTAATGATAGCATTGTAGAGGTTGTGAAATTCTGCGGCAAAATGGCGCTCAATTAAGAAACGTCTTAAGTTTTAACCATGCTTCTTTGATCATAATTCTCAACTTCTGTGCCTTTGAGACTGTAAATGGGCAGTTAAAACTTAAGTTTTCCACTATTGAATTCGTGTTTGGTAACGGATATTTCTATGACGTCTTTTCGATGACCGTACAAGTATTAGGATATTTGTTTGCGACTGACTGACACGATAGAATTTTATGTGATGTATCCGTCATTTACTGCTTTGGCTTTTGACTCATTTGCAATTGGTTATCGTTTGGATGCCATCGGTCATTAAGTTGTGATCTTTGAGATACCATCCATAATTACATATACGCAGGCGAAAATTGTAAACCTAATCTTATATAATTATATGGGTTTATAAATTTGATCGGGTGCAGTCCGCAGATCAATTCCCTGTATCGCCCTGGAGCGTCTGGATTAAAGAAATTGGAAATCGTAGTTAAAAAATCCTACACGGTGGTGACATACTTTTCTTTGCACGGTTGCTTATTGCGTTGTACACAAAGCGCACACCGGCTGTACTTACGAACAACAGCTGGGAATTGCATGGGCTATATGATAGGAACCTGCGAATCAGAAATTTTCAGTCGAATCGAATTGTAAAAGTTCGAATTTGTATCCAATCTCGAAATAATCAGCGGATAACAGTTTGATATTCCTATAGTGTATACTTGATGGCACAGGTGTACCAGAGTAACACAGCACGCTTAGGATAATACATTCATCTGTCGATCGTAAATATATGAACTTTTATACAGCAACTTCCACAATGCAGACGCTACCTTACTGACGTCCAAAATGGAGGATGTCAAACGACGAAATCCTATTTCATTCTAAGCTACGCCCGCTAGATGTCAGTTTGTTGGTCATTTCGATGCTGCATTGCGTCAGTCGCTCATAAGTTAAATGTCGTCGCGTGCCGCTTTGCACGCAGCAATTCAACAACCACTCTGCGCGCATTCAGCAATTAACACATTTAGTTTACAACAAAGCGTTTTAAGGGCTCTAGACATTACATTTCTTCATGATTCGAAACTGTTTCAAATCATGACGTCATTTTTTAATCGAATCGAATACTACCGTCGAATTCGTTTCGAATCGTATGTAGAAGCTTCGCAGGTCCCTAGCATGGGCGTCAATTTTCATGTCGTGGCTTTGTTGCTTAAAAGTCTCTGAACGTTGATATGCTTATAGTAATTACTAATTACATAATGCATTAGGAAGCAAGATAGAGTCCTTACATTACGTTTTACCATCAGACCGCATTAATGCATAATGTAATTACTATAAGCATATAGATTTGCACTCTCATTTTACACGCAATAAAAGTAATAACTAGGCTATCTGATTGAATTCTCACGCACCAACTTACGGACATTTTCTACAGCCATAATATGGCCAAGTGTCGGGAATGTTTTCCTCACGACTTACGTCATATCCCTAATCTTTATGGTTTTAAAAGACATCTGCAAGCCTACCTCCTGGACTCCAAGTAACCTTTGCGCTAGCAGTGATCCCCTCTTCCTTTTTTATTTCTTCATTTTCAATTGCCATTACTGGTTTTATAATTAAGTTTTCTGCATTGAGTATAATTAATTTTGGTCCATTCACTGATCCAGCTTTGAATGTTATATGCAATCATTACCAAACTTTACGGCGATTTAATGAATTAACCTCTCTCAATAATGTAATAATTCTTTATTTTAATACTAACAAGTCTGTCAGTTAACCCAACTTGGTTGATGACCGACTTCATTCAAGGAAAGGGGGCCTTACTTAGCGGGACTCAGGTTCCTTCTAGGTGTCTGGTCTCCTTTTGACCCATTACTCCAGTAAACAATTTTGTCTTTAAAAATGTATCGATATATTGATTTCACCGGGTTTCTTTTGGCCATGTAACAATTTCTCAATTTCTCATTTTAATCTTCTGTCAATTAGTCTGGATTTTATTATCAATAAACGACGATTTGATTTTATCATTGCATGCCGATACTATTATGACAGCTTGGTTAACGTACTGGATCATCAGACACAGATACAACACAGAGGTTTTAAAGTAAATACAAAAGGCCACTTATAATTATCAAACTTCGCTTCTAACAGTTGCAGTTTATTTACTCACCAATTTTCTGCAAAACAATTCTTTAATAAGGCTTGTTACTTCTTAACGGCCAAAATAAAAAGGAGTTCAGATATATAGATAAAAGAATACTGTACATAATTTTGAAGGCTTAAACTGATGTCAGGTGCGATATGGACATGTGACTGTTATTGTAGTTGTACTTTGTTACTCTTCACTGATTATTATCGTCATGACAACCTCGCAATCAGAGACGGCTTAGTTTCAAAGACCTGCGCACATAGGCCTACTGTTGAAAGACCATTAAAGAGTACTTGCTTTCGGCAACACAATGTCTTATTGCCAGGCAATCCAAATGCTTATTTTACGGTCTTCTTACGGACATTTTCTACAGCTAGAGTGCTGTTTGGCAGCAGGTTATATTAAAGAATATACTTACTTACTTACTTACTTTCTTCAGTTATTATTGCTATGTCGTATAGGCAAACATAGCCATTTAGGTCGTAAACTTGGCTTCTCCGTTCTGCATATTTTTCTATTGTTACTTAACAAGGCCTTTATATATTATACTTATACACATTTACATTGTTAGAAGGTCCTATTTGAATTACCTAGAACACTAGAGCGGCTCGTAGAAGGATGCTAAAACACAACATACACCTTCACCAGAAGTTCAAAAGTTCTCTTCAACACCAATGCAACGGTTTAGGGATCCTGAGTGGCCGAGTGGGTTGGTAGCCTGCTCGCCACGCTGGCGGCCCGGGTTCGCTTCCCGGTCGGTCGGTTTGTCGGAGATTAATTTCTCGGATCTTTACTGCGGGTGGCTCGGTCGCATTATAAACGTGGAGTACAATACAACACAACACAACACAATATACTGGGGCGCGGTGGTATAGGGGTATGTTCGGTGCCTTGCAGCTGGAGGGTTGCGGGTTCGAATCCACCTCAAAGCCGCCGCGTAGGGACCCTGGCTTATGCGCTTCGGCGTGAAACTCCGATTCAGCGTCCGCGCAGTAGTCGGGAGCGCCTCTGAATGGGCAATCTGGTAGGGGCGCTATAACAAGTGTTCAAATACAATACAATACAATACAACGGTCGAACACTCAACCAAACCCTTAACTACTTAAGCACAGAAACGTGCGCAAAGTTTTTCCGAACACGTAATTACATAAATTTCAAAAGAGACAACCTGGTGCGATTCCTCGTACAACTGAGACTTGGCTTTTCTTATCTACACGACCTCGTCAGACCAAATAGCAGAACCCTAACCTCTCTTAACAACGACCGAAAACAAAGCCAAGCTCAAACCGATCCTCATCACACATGGTTTTTATATAAACTATTTCGTCACTAGATGACCGAAACATGACTGCCAGAGGTCTAACAAAACCATTCATCCATCACGAACATTCCTTCACACCACGACAACCAAGAACACCTAGACACACGCAAGCAGACAAACAGATATCTACGCTGACTTAATGATATCCAACAATCATCTGACAACATACATATATATAATGTATCTTATGGTGTCCAAAAACACTTAAATTTTCAAGTTTAAATAATAATCTTAATGGACAACCTCTAGAAAGTTTCTATACGACAAGTTATTAGACGATATTGTATAAAATTGCAGCTAATTAATAATAAAACTGACATTTAGGGGTTCCTCAAACGATTCTGAGTTAGGCTTTGAATAGTTGAATCATACACACATTAACTTACTGTGTTTGTTTGATTTTTTTTTTAGTTTAGGAAAGTTTTAGCACAAGTATCTAAGGAATTGCAAGCAATAGAGAAGTAATCTTTGTGTCTATGATAGGGTTTCCTTGAAGAAGAGGTAAAATAAGTCATTTCAAACATTGTAGGACAATCAGATGACCTTCGTTTTCTATTTACAAATGTTAATATTTTGTCGTCGGTGAATAAAGAGAAGATCTCAGTCCAAATAGCCTTATTGAGGTCAAGGATATCCAACAGAGTTATAAACAACCTGGTATGGCCATCGTATGACTTTGTAGTTCAAGGTCACTCGGCCTGCTATGGTTAACCTTTGGCTTCACGGGGACTACAAGTCATATAACGATATCCTGGCGTTTATATTATGTTTGTCGGAGTATTGGATTCCGAAAACTTACACACACTGTCAGCGGTGTTATAACAATAAACATCATATGATCATGGCATGACTGTAGTTCAGGGTTCATTCGTAATCGTAATCGTAAACTCGAAACTTCTACAGCGCCCACAAAAGCGAAGTCGCGGGAACCAGCTTATTCACAGGCGCTCAATAAAATCAAAATCGATAGGCAGGGGTCAAAATCCAGAGAGTCAAGCAGGCAGACAGGCAGGCGGCTAAGGTGGATGGTGTTTGGTGTTCAGACGGCGAGGTAGGCAGGGAGAAGTGTTGGATTCAGGATAGGATTTGTCAAAAAGCAGTGTTTTCAGTTTCGAGTGAAAGACCTGTGGAGAGATAGCGAGAGGTGGAGTTTTGGTGACTTCGTAGGATGGGTCAGATATTTGTCGTAGTGCTGGGGGAAGTTTATTCCAAAGAGGTGTCATTGACCTGTAATGTCTAACCATTGGTTCCCCGGAACTACAAGTACAAGAATGGTTTCATTGATGTCTATTTTACGGTTTTAGGGGCCGCAACATCAACAAATTGTACACTCAACATTGTACGTAGGCTACCGGTACGATCATTTGCATGATCTTGTGGTTCAGTGTCATTTCACCCGGCGTAAAGCATTCCTGGTTTCGCGGAAACTGCAAGGAATAGAATGGAGATTGTGGTTTTTGTTTAGTGACGGCATTACACTGATCTAAAGCACTTTCCTAAACATAACATTAGTAATTATACGTTGTGATTCACAGTAAAATAGTTACATCAAACTTTCCACGACTATGCCAAGGTCATATGAACTGTTACAAACCAATCAATCGGATATGAACTGTTACAAACCAATCAATCGGATATGAACTGTTACAAACCAATCAATCTGATAATTGATAGTATAGATCATGAAAATGTAATTACCCAAGAGTGGCAAGCATGTGTCTTCTGCATTTCTTGTAGCCAAAGGTTCTATACTAGACACCAAGATCACCTGTCTAAACGTGTAGCTATGGAGATAAAAAAAAGGCCACTTGGAACATCATGGTGAGTGACTTCACGTTCTCTGTGAAATATAATTACCACACAGTGTAAAAAATAGACTCTTCGAATTCCTTGTTGTCGAAAACCTAAATCTGGAGACCGAGACCTCCTTTCAAAGACTGCTGGCTGTGGAGGTAGAAAAGGTTACGCTAAAGTCACGGGAGTGTCGTTATGGCACGTGTTCTGGAAGAAGTAACTACAAAAGGGTTTCAAAAATATGCTATGTGAATTCGTCTTTCACACAAACTATAAATCGATATCAATATCGTCCTTTTCAGAGCAATATTTTAAGAGAAACCATTGAACCAACGCAATGTCCACTGTGACGTCAAAGTTTCACGTTATGTCACATGGCGTCATGCAGGAGTAACCGTATGAAACAAAAAACTATGTTGTAGGCAAAACATTTTCAGGAAAATACGCCAAAGGGATTTTAAATATCTCTTCCAGTTTGAAAGTTGTGCATTGAAAGCAGCTATTTAGTACAATTTTCACACAGGTTATTGCATGAGGGGTATACGAAATTTGAAACGGCTTTGAGGACCTCAAAATCCTGTTCAATCTCGCTGTCACTTCGCATTTCTTATCGAGGATCATTCGTTTGTGGTTTTTTATACCAGATATTCTCCATCTATGAGCGTTTTAGTTACTTTACTTCTTTACTTTATATATATATATATATATATATATATATATATATATATATATATATATATATATATGGGGACGCGGTGGTGTAGTGGTATGTTCTGTGCCTCGTAATCGAAGGGTCGCAGGTTCGCATCTACCTCAAGACTGGACAAAGTTGCTCACTCGCAATTGTCTGTGAGGAAGCAGTGGCGGCGCTACAGCAGGTCGCAGCAGGTCATTTGACCTGCTTATTTTGCTTCTGACCTGCTTAATGACCTGCTTAAAATTCATTGGAATTTTTAATATCTTCTTTTCATTTCAAACATCAAAATCTGTCCCATAGGATCACTATTGCAATGATTAGATCTAAACGACATTTAAACGTTTATGTCAACAGAAGCCTATGTTGTAGGCCTAAACGGACTCTAAAATTGAAATGATTATGTAGTGTTTGCCGCCGTTACGTCAAAAATCAAGGACCTATTATGATAGGAGTTTCGCATTGACTATATTTGCAAGTTCAGAGACTGTTGGAAGGATTGTTCTAGGTAACATAGGCGTTTGGCTCTTTCTAGGAGTTTTTCTAGGCACTCTTTATCGGAAGCCAGGGTAAGACTCCACCAGGATGAGGAGGCATATGGAAGTTTAGCAACGGTAGTGGCTTTGGTTACATTATGGATGGATGAGGAAGAAAGGCCATGAGTTTTGAGTTTTCTGATCGCATAAAAAGAGGAGGAGCAAGTTGCTGTGAGGTGGCCTATATGGGCTGTGAGTGTGAGATTATCTTGAAGGATGACCACCCAGTATTTTCAAAGTTTTAACTCGGGTAATACTAGGTAATGGAGGAGGAGGGTCAAATTGGTGTCGAGGGCGGAAAATGATCATTTTTACATTTAGAGCTATTTATGGTAAGGTAATTGGCAGAAGCCCAGGTAGAGATTAAATGCGGTTCAGATGGAATAGTATGAGCTTGAGAGGATCCAGTAAGGAGGTAAGTGTCATCTGAAATTTTGAACATAAGATTAAGGGGCTGAAAAGGGTGCAGGTCTGAACCAGTAATGGAGAAGTTGGTAGGTCCTAAGACAGAGCCTTGAACTATACTAGCATTGATTGGGAGGAGAGATGAAGAGTAACCTTTGAATATAGTGAGGTGAGAGCGTTCAAGATGATATTCAATTAGCCAGTTATAGAATCTGATTTGGTCTGGGATATCAAGAGTGAAGATTTTGTCAAATAGGGCAGAATTTACGAATTGCATCAACGTTATAATTATACATTAGCAAAGAAATGAATAAATAACAATGAGGCGCTGCAACATTGAAGATTTCTTCGGAAATAAATCTGGCGGAAAAACGTTACGCAGAATGATATGACTGTTAGCGGCTTATATATATATATAAGTTATGCTGCTTGATGCGTTAAACTCAAACATTAATATCTTCGACCTGCTGAATAACTCCCATGACCCTGACGCGACCTGCTGAAATTGTATAGCTGGCGCCGCCACTGTGAGGAAGGCAACGAGAAACCACCTCACGCTTCTTATCCCCAGGTGGCATAAAAGCCATTCGGGCAGAGAACTCATCATCATCATCGACATAATATATATGCGTGTACATATATATATATACGAAAAGGTGGAATAAATTTTAGGACTGAAATTGATGTCATATCACAGACAGGAGCGACATGAACAAGCTCCTGCCATTGTATCCATTACTGTAGTGTTTGTACTTTGTTAATCTTCACTGATTATCACCATGACACCTCTCAAACAGAGACCGCCGCTTACGTCGCGATCTAGGCCTTTTAAAATTTACAAGACCGGTGTAGAGTCTTGAAAGGTCGTCAATCATACTTGCCTTCGGCGACACTGGCAGTCTTATGGCCAGGTAATCCAAATTGGATAATTAATGGATAATAGCTTCTTATTGATCTCCTTCAACTGTTATGATTGGAATGCCATTAATGCAAACTTTGACATTGAAGTCGAAAACTGGTCTTCTCCATATTCTGACTAAGATTAGATGAGTTGCTGTACGTTGTAGTTCACAGGAAAATGAGTAGTCTACAGCAACGTTCTATGACAATCAACTTATCTTGAACGTCAAGGACAATTTAGACATTACAGACCAATTGATCTGTTACTTGATTATAATAGAATCTAGACAACGTTGATTGTGATTTAATATTTTAACTATCAACTGCATTGGTTTTCCAGCCACTTTCAGTACACGCTCGTCGTTAGAGTGTTAAAATCGAGATTTTATACTATAATAGGCCTATATATATATATATATATATATATATATATATATATATATATATATATGTTGGGCTTTTTAGTAACCCGACTTTTATACTGAATCTTCATGGCTAAACGCAGAGTAATTTAACCCCGAGCGGTTTTTAGGGCCTACGCGTAAATTTTAAATGGAAAGAGATATTCAGAATTCCTTTGGAGAAGTTTCCTTATTTTTCAAAACAGTTTATGCATCATGAAGTTACTTTTGCGTGACGCCGTGTCACAAGACTACAATATGATGTCACAGTTGTTTACATTGCATTGGGTCAACGGTTTCTCTACGAAGGATGATGTTGGCGTCAAGATATGATTTTTGGAAGGGAGGAATTCGCGCTAAACATAATTATTGTACACACCTTATGTTACTTGCCTTCTGCGGAACAGGTTACGACACTAACCATAACGTCATTAACCGTGAAGTTTAAAGTGACCATTATTTTATATTTATATCTCCACAGATATTAAAAGTAACCTCCGTGCCTGGGCTAGGGTTTTCGACTACAAAGCCCATGTTCAACACTGTATGATAATTATATTCCAGGGATCACGTGACATAACATCACTCACAGTGACGTTCCAAGTGACAATTAATATCTTCACAGTCCATAGCCATAAGTCTAAGAAGGGTGACCTCGGTGGCTAGGCAAATGATTTCGGCTGCTAGGAATACTGAGTGAAGCGTACCTAGGCGTGTGTCTTTGGATTAATAGCAACTGTCGCTCTGCGGTGATTACATTTCATGATCGATAATAATATAATCGACCTAAATAAGAGGGACTTTGGTCCATTCTGCAGTGTCTGCCCTTTGTATTCTTGAAATCTGTTTGTACACCTCATTACGACATGTTTTAGTAACAATAAATTAAATGGAAATGGAAAATACACACATGCACAATACATACATACATACATACATACATACATACATACATACATACATACATACATACATACATACATACATACATACATACATACATACATACATACATACATACATACATATAAAAGCATTGATACACACAAATTCAAACATGGACACATAAATACATAGGCCTAAATAAGTACATACATGTACAATTTGTACATGCATACATACATGCATGCATACATACATACACACACAATTAATTCTACCATTGACACACGCAGGTTTATAGACGATGACTTACAGTAAAATATATTATTGCACATTTAGAACATTGGCAAGGATGCAATCATGCGCGCATCCGATGTGATTTGACGCTTTCATCGGTATGCATGTGTCACGTGTTGACCATACACACGCGCAATCACGCACTACACACTACGTGCACACTACGTACACTACACACATACCACGCGCGCACACTAAACACACAGATCATCTTCTGAAGCGAACACCGATTGATTGATGACGGAGGCCGAAGTTCACATCCATTATATTGACTCCATTCAACAAGACGCCTTTCTATTCCATCTCACACTTGTTACATACATGTACACAGAATGAAGCGTTATGTGCCCATGTCTGCAAGGATATCCCTGGCAAATGCATTGTTCTCCAGTCGCCTGTAACTTGCTTCTTGGTGGTATCAATAAATCAAACGTGCTGAAGCTGCAGAGAGCTTAGAACTCTTTGTACATAGCTATTACTAATACATCCAAATATGAACATTATGACCCTTACATTGGTTCCTGTTCAGCAAAGAATTAGTTTCAAATTGGGGCTCATAGTTTATAAAAGTGTGAACTCTGGCCAGCCACAATACTTGAAATCAGTTCTTATTCCGAGACTTATCACTATTCAGTAAGGTAATCTGATTAACTTTGCCTAATTTGTTTTTGGCGAACAAGCTTTTTCGGTGGTTGTGCTTAGATTTTAGAACTCTCTCCCTGAGTCTGTCCCCTCTGCTCAGTCGCTGGTGTCTGCTCGTTATCTACTTATGACGTCTTTTAAATTGCTTATCCACCATATTCTGCCTCTCTGTCTTACAGACTGATTAACTGAATATTGACCTGATTTGGGCTTAGTTTTGGTGAGCAAATAAATTATTGCGAGTGAAGGACTTGTTCAAGGCCCCTACACAGTAACCGCCTCAGGGAAGAAGGCTCGGACCTGTACTATCCGCGTTTCAGGTTGAGCACTATCGGCTACCGTGTCCCACCTTACTATACACCGTCATTGAAGCGAATAAAGTTACTTTTTGATTGACCGTTTATTCCGTCAACTCGAAATGATATAAATACATAGTCCTGATTAAACTGGAGACCGATATGAACGTCGTCTGTGGGTATCCATTGTATCAGCCGAAATTAAGATGAACAGCTGAATGTTTTTGCTTCATGATGCATGTGGGTCACGGACCCCGACACCTTTTTCGATTGAACGCCACGCACACACCCACCCAAAACACACACACACACACACACACACACCCACCCACCCACACACACACACACACACACACACACACACACACACACACGTACACGACACAAACGCGCGCACACGAATGCGCCTACACGCACACGCACGCATCCAAACACACATAAAACTCATAATTCAACTTTTGAGGCGAACTCCGGTTGATTAGTGGTCGTAGGACAGATTCACGTCCATTTAATTGACTCCATTCATCACGACTACATTCAGTTTCATCTGGCTTGACATCTTCTCATGTGGGACTCGTGGAGAGCGTCTTGGCTCCTAACAACATTTCTTTATCTTATTGCCAGATAATTTCTGTGAGTACGGTGATTCTATTGCCCAAGTTTGGCAGGTGGAGCCAAAAACTTCCGACTGGGTGTGGTCTAAGAGGAACCGGCACACAAATTGCAGAGGACGGCCCGCGAATCAACGACCTTCCGATGTGCTTGATGATAATAATCTGTGATCGTTGGTGATCACTACCATAATGGAGATAGCTATCAGAGTTATGTGGTTCGATCATCAGCCACAATGAAATCAGCAATAATCAAGTTTAGCCCAGAATCGATGGAATGAAGCCTTCGTAAACGAGAGTGTTATCAACTTATTTGGGTAATAAATTATCGGTCTCCGGATGACATGTCAACTGCATCAAAACAAGCTTCTCAGCCATGTTCGATGAAAGAGACAGGATAAACATTGGGCAATAATTGACCATGTCATCAGCATCTAGCTCTTGGCGTTTGAGTCTAGGCAAAATAATCGCCCTCTGGGAGGTTGAATGGAATCCCTTAGACAAAGTAATGTTGAACAAGATTTTAAGATAATAATACAATCAATACAAAGATAGAATATAATATAATATTGTTCTGACTGTACATATTACTACTGAAAAAACTACTGTCACTACTACTACAGCCACCACCAATGCTACTACCACTAACACTAGTACTATATAACCACTTCTAATAATAGGCACTAATTAGAGATTATACTAATACTAGTCCTCTACTACTACTACTGTTATTAGTATCAACAGCAATTATAACAGAAATCACTTTGCTGAATTATCTTAGATTATCTTTATTAGAGTCAAAAACTAACAATTTAAGAAAGTTCACATAAGTCAAAACAACAAAGCATCTCAAGAAAGAATCTACCATTTACCGCTGACCACTTCTGTTGTCGATACGACGCCGTCAGAGGCAGTGAATTTGTGCGACGCAGAGTCCAGTAACTATGCATTGGTATTAGGTACTCATCCGTGAAATGCATCGTTCCCTTTTGTGTTTTCACATTAGCCTAGTGATCCTGCAACCCAGGACCATTTTTATGTCCAGGAATTCTGAAGCCGTTCAGAAATTCGCCAACAAGAACAGAAGATACAAGATGCAAAAATGATATAATGCAAAACAATAATGATATAATGCATAAACAAAATAACATGACATCGTAAAAATGATATAATGCAAAACTGATACTTCTAAACTGTCTGTGTTGCTGTCTATAGGAAAATGGACAATGTAGGCCTACGCTAAAGATGAGCAAACCGCGTAAATGAAGGAAAGTTCCCTGAATAATAGAAATATTTTCATATGGCAAAACTATTTAGTGTACACACACAAACGCACACACACCAGTTATATCAAAAGTCCTGTATATATGCATATTTAGAAAACAATAGTCAATAATGATGATTTCATTGGCTAAAATTATGTGAAAATAGTGCCACTAAGTGCTTTTAATTACACCGTTCTCATCTCAACCATTTTTAAACGTCATCGCTTTATATTGAAAACGAAGAATCTTCATAAGTTACACGAAATATTTTGAACGCGACATAGTCAGAACAGTGTCAGATCGAAACCTTCGCAAACTGTGTAAAGCCTGATTATGAGAAAGGGTTTTGCTCCTCATATATGCCGCTTCAACAAATGACTGGGAATTCAACTCAGACTCATCCATGCTCTCTTTTGCTTCCTCCCAAGTTACTTCTTCCCAGGCTTCCGGTACTTTTGGACACATAGCCTTATAATGCTTAGCAAGTTCTTTATCGAACTTAGCCATGAACCATTTCCAATATAACGAAACATTATGGTCTTGACTATATGGAATATCCCAGTTTTTATACGCCTCTATTCCTCTGTAGTTTTTGAACGAGTGGTAATTCAAGTTAAACAACCTGTGATACCATTTGTTATATTCTTGCACGGTAGCCTTGGTTCTGAGATCTACGAGAGTGCCAACCAAAGTTTGACACGTATCCAAGGACAATTTTTTCCGCTTTCTACGTATTTCTTCAGTTGCATCGTAAGTTTCTTGTGTACCTGCAAACAAACCCATGATATCGACTGTACCTCTCACGCCCGTTGGATAATGATTAGCACGATGATCTCCGGGATGGTGCTGCAATGATTGGGAACAGGGCGCTGAACAGAAAGGACATTTCTCTCGGCATCCCATTATCTTCTCGAACAGTGGGCCGATTCCAGCTTTGTTTTCTTCCGACAAGAGTGTTTCGAATGAAGAATTGGCCTGGCTGAGAAAGTCATCGTATAAACTGTCAATCTTTTCCAGAACTGCATCTGTAAACCCGCTCAGAGTGTTTATTCTGAAGTCTATATCATTTGTTACGTTCATGTGCTCTTTGAAAATTCGAACATATTCTCTTGAACATCCTTTGCAGTCTGTTTCTGCCTGTGTGAGAGCATTTTTAGCTTTCTTTATAAAACGTCCGACATTATTTTCAACCATTTTCTGAAAATCAGTTTGAGACGTGCTTTCTTTGGCCAACATTTCTTTTAACATCTTTAATATTGCCTCCAGGAAAAAGTCTTTACTGGCTTTTGATTCAGCCATATCAACATATGACATAAACTCTTGAAAAATTTTCTGCTTCTCAGTTTCAGCTTCTTTGTTTACGATAGTTAAACCGGTCGTTTTTTCGCCAAGATCTGTTAGAATCGTTCGGAGAAAGGCGCGTTTTGACTTAAACGCAGGATTTTGAAAGTCCACTACGCTTACTGCTCTTTTTATCAATTCACCGAGATCTCTAACAAACGCTATCTTTGCATAATCGAAGATTTGTTTGCTGACAGCGCTGGTGTTTTCGTCTGCCGTTTTCTGTTGAAAAACACTGATGGATCTAAGGTAGCGCTCACCGATATCGGCCAGTGGATCTGTCATTGAAATAAATCTCTTATTGTTTTCGAGAGACTGGTTGTATATGTAATGACAGGCAAATTCACAGAATCTAGTGGTGTAATCTCGACTGAACCTATATCCTGGCGGCAGAATGGAGCGTATGTCATCTGTTCCAGAAGGAACTTCATCATAATGCTCTTTCTTTAAAATTCCCAACAGCTGACCAACTTCGAGCATAACCACTTTCAAATAGTAAGCATCGATTTCTACGTCTCTCAGGTTTTGAAACTGTAACTCCCATTTTTCAAGTGCATGGCGAAACTTGCTGTTAGCCGTGTAAACGTATGATTTGGAATACACTAGATCCATTGCCAATCTTGCAAGTGCGTTTTGGTTTTGAACAATGTCATTGTCAGATACTTGCGGCATTTCAACAGTTAAAGGCGACTTAAATAAATCTTCCAAATTAGCAATTTTTATTTTTTCTACCAGAAAAAACTTCGAGGTAAATCCATGTATTGAAGTCTTAATTTTCTCTTTTGCACTGTTCACTCTAATTTCTACTAGCGTGTTGTTTTCAGCAATGAGACGCCGCCATCTTCCCTCGATATGTTTCATCCCTGTTTCATTCAATTTGTCTTTCTCCACCTCTTCAGTACATTTTTCCAAATCAGCCAGCTTAGCTTTCAAGTCTTTCACTTCTGGATCGTTGTCGTATTCAAGTTTCTTCAAATGAACACTAATAACTTTTGCTGTTTCATCTTCAACACGACGTAATTCTTCAACTTTTAGTGCATTCAATGAAATATCATACTTCTGTTTCAAAGATGCAAAACTATCAGTGGCATTGATTACATCTTGCAAAGTGGTCCTCATACTTGTAAAATTCTCTTCAACAGAAGCGCTCACTTCTCTCAGTATTATATCTTTTGCTGCTTTGAATTCCTGAATACCTATATGGGAACAAATTGATTCACAAATCTTTGTCTGTTCAAGTTTGTTTCGATTCTTGAAACCGTCCACTTCGTGAGAAATTATATCATTCAAAATCGTACCTGATACTATTTCCTGCGTGTTTCTAAAACAAAGTACAAAATCGTTGTGAAGCATCGCATTCCACAGATCAGACAAGCGAAGAAAAAAACTTGAGATTGTCAATTTTGAAGTATTATATCTCATCAACTGCATGAGATGTTGCCTTAATTCGGTTACTTTTCCAGTGTAATCTTGACTTATTCTGGCCTTTGGTGGTCTGCCATTCCATAAGTCCGGAAAGAACCAAGAATGTGAATCTCGATCATACTTGATCACCTGATCAAATTTAGTTATTTCTGTGAAACCTTCCTTACTACCAGCCGCCTTTATTGCTTCATCTAAAAGCACGAGCTGATTTTTTTGGCCCATCCAATTCTTTTCTGCTGCATCCGCAGCAGATACATTCTGATGCACAAACATGCATCTTGGCATCAGCTCGAAATTCGCTTTCGTTTTCCTGACACGAATTAAACCATAAGCAACGACCTGTAGAATATCTTTAATTTCTGACCAGTTTTCTCCTTTCATGTTGATTATTGTAGCATCCGCCAAACCAATGGCAAACGTAGCTAATTCGTTGTCTCTGAAAGTCGATTTTTCAGTGAACTCTGAAGCACCGAGGCCTTCTGTGTCCACAACCAAAACGTAATCGTATTCCACATTCAGACTTCCTTTATCAACAGGAACTAGGTGACAATAGATTCCTTTTGTGCATCGTCCAGCGCTCACTGGAAATTGAAGACCAAAGAGTGCATTGAGTAAAGTTGACTTTCCAGAACTTTGAACCCCGACAATCGACAGTACAAATACCTTTGCGTTGTTGGTCATGATTCGGACTTGATCTAAAACGGCTTTCAACCAAGTCATTGGAACATTCGAAGCATCACCGTCCATTAATTCCAGCGGATGACCCATCATAAGAAGTCTAGCCACGACTGAAGGGAAATTGCGTATGATGTCAGTCGTTAAAGGAGCTTTCTTCAGTTCCTCTTTCATACGAATTTCTTCCGAAATTACGGCTTCATACATTTGTCCATGCTCACGTAGAATGTGCTCCAAACCAATTACGCTGTTTGCAATTTTCACCTGCATTTTGCTTAGTTCAACTTCAGACTCCCTTTCAATTGACTGTTTCGGATGGTTTTCTTGTTCTTTCTTATATTCTTCTATGATGCTTGATGTAATAATCCGACTTCGTGCATCTAACTTTATCTTACAAGAATCCAGGTAGTAAAAACGGTTTTGATCTGGCAGAGAATGAAATTTTAAAGAAAATTTATGAGTTATTTCGTTTTGCTGAATAAGGCTGTAACATTGTATCACTCTTTGGCGTCTTTTTTCTGTTTCCTTTTCTGCAATAAAATGCTCGCCTTGACTCTTGCCTTGTGACTTTCTTCGCTGCTCACGTTCAAGTCTTCCAATTTCTTTCCATGGTTCGCCTTGCAGCGGAAGTATAAGTGGTTTACAATCCGGCGGAACTTTCAGAACTACGTCGATGAATTCGTCTGCACTCGCTTTCTCCGATTTGTATTCGATCTTGTCTTCATCAAGAGAAAACCCGAAATTCTTTCCTGTTTGGATAATATTTGTATAAGTCGACATTTGGTCTGAATGTGTATGTTCTGGCTTTAAAAATTCGGAAATGGTTTGTCTAAAATCGTTTGCAAAGTCAATGTCGCTCATTTGCTCTTCGTCATTCCAGTCGTAAATCACTTCAGAAATTACACCATGACCACTACGATCTTCCCACAATTCGAAATTTGATTCATTACCTTCAGCGGCAGAATCAGTTGAAATACAGCAAACGATGATCTTTGTTTGCGACATGTCAACAGGCTTGAGAACTTTCTCATACAATTCCTTAAATGACCCAAACGACTCGACCACAAGAACAGTCAGCGTCGATGATTGGCACAGAAATTGTGTTTGCTTTGGATAATCTCTTGCATCTCCACGAAGATTTAATGCTGTGAAAAATCTACAGTTGATTTCTTCTTCAGTAGCTGTTGATGACTGAAACCATGCAGCTTCTATGGATCCGTTTGATATTGATCGTTTGGCAGATCCGTTAGCACATTCTCTGTGAAAGAATGTATCGAAAGAGTTGAATTTGAGAAGATCATTTACCAGTTTTGATTTGGATCGGTGCAATTTTCCAGCACGTATAAATGACACGACTTGAGTTTTTACGTCAACTAATGTATCGCTCAAAGTGGATGAACCCTCTCGTGTTCGATCTTGCACTTCCGGGACGAGACTTCTTAGAGCCAAAAGCAGCAACGTATATGAACCATTTCTCACATCTGGAAGCAATATCGGAATACTTAGCTTATTGGCAAACATTTTTTCTACCAGAAGCTGTCTGAGAAAATCGTCACAACAGTTCATTACAGCAACCAATACATTCATTGGATGCAATTTTTGTGGACTCTGCCCTCTCTTATCTCTAGTTTTTTGTTTTCTAGCACCATCTGAAACACAATGGACTTTGTTATCTGTTTCTTTGTTACCTGTGTTGCTGAGAACCTTATTAATTTTAGTTGTAACTGAAACCACTGCCGTGGAGTCGAACATAAGTAGTTTCCTCACAATTTCTAGGCCATACTGCTCTTGACAACCATTCTGAGATCCTCCTCGCAATTTAATTGCTTCATTGAAAGAAAGCTTCTGAGGATAATACTCGTTCAACTTTAGTTCTTCCAGAAGATCAACGGAAGCCATTCTTCATAGCGGAATATCTGAAATTTCAAGTGGTAAGAAACCTGAAGCTATGACACAGTAATGATAGAATTGCAGAACGTGTGGTATTTTGTGGCAAAATTGCGCTCAATTCTGAAACGTTTTCAGTTTAAGACCTGATTCGTTCGATCATAATATCGTCATTCAGTGCCTTTGGAACTTTAAAGGCGTTATGAAAACTTAAGTTTTCCTTTTTTGAGTAATCACGCGTTTGGTAACGAAAATTCAATGATTGCATGTCGATTATTCTGCAGGTTTTAATTACAACACAGAACAACAGAGGTTTTGTTTCCTGAAAACCTTTAGATGTACCTAATGGATGTTGGGCTGCTGAACACGAAAATGACTTTGAAATTTTACTATCACGTAGAGGTTTTTGTGAATCGCCTTTAAAATTTCCTTTCACATTTTCAGTCTAATTGTATTAAAAATGCTACAGGTTTCCCTCAATTTAAAAAACTTACTCGTGCCTATATTCAAAATAACGTATAACTAATTTGGTCTGGTTTATCGTCATTGATGAACTCTTGTTTGTTTGTAATTTTTCTTTATCTAATAACCGATCTTGTCGACAAAGTATCTCGGAGAAACTTGCCACCCACATTCCCAACTAGGGCCCCTAAACAGCGGGAGTTTTTCTCCCTTCTAGGTGTGCTCTGGATTCCTTATATTACTTGTATTATTGAGTGTTACTTCTGTTTATTAGCTTAATGTTGATGTATTTCATTTCAACACCTGTTATATTTGATGAACTGGATCAATAAAAATGATGATTGATTGATTGATTGATTGATTGATAATTATATGTTGCCCGCCCACAAAGTAGACTGTTTTGTGTATTCAAGGAATGCCAGTGTAGTTTGCACAAAAGTGCAATGTGAATGGTAAGGCTTAGGCATGCCCAGGCATGCTTATGTCACGATGGATGTTGGCATAACAGGCTATAAAAGGAACTTGCAATACACAGACGCGTTGATGTTAATTTTTACGTATGTTGATGATCAACCGTCATAAATAGCATGGTGTATTACCTTGTGCTGTCAGTTCCTTGAACTCTAGCGACCGTCATGATCAAGCCTCTCCATTTACTTCTGTCCGCCGTAGCTTGATTCATAAAGGTTTTCTTGGCATGTTAACAGGGGTGGTTTGCCATTGCCTTCCCCTGGTTTTGCCTGCCGTGCCCGTTCGTTCTCCTACCCAATTAAGGGAGGGTACTAACAGTCTGCACCACGTGAAGGTGGGCACGGAGGACTTTGGTTCATCAGCCCAGGTCGGTTCCGAATCTACGATCAGCGAATACGTCGATCGGATCTCCTCCCTGTGTTACTCTAAGCAAGCTAGGCAAGCCTAGACGAGCCTAGAATGACTGATGAGCCTTTTGCATGGTGTATACTTAACAATAAATGACAGTCTTCCCGTGCCTAATCCACCGGCTCTTTTGACCATCGACGACGTGGGCGAAACTGTGACAGAGGAAACGGAAGACTGCATTGATCCAGATTTCCAACCGCAGCAGTGCTGTGAGCCTCATTTGATAACTTAACCTTAGCTAAATGACCTTTAGTCAGGGACTTAAACTTATCAAAGAGTCAAGTGAAATTTCTGGGCTCCCGGCTTCAGGAATGGAATCGGCTGGTTCCAAGAACTAGGGTTTCTGTATTTCGCAGGCGCCATGGCGATTTCCTTCAGTTTTCGTTTATAAATACGATACTTTATGCTGCAAAGATGCTGAAGGATTGTTTGGCGTCCTTGGTTGTCACTATGATCCGCAAGAATGGCAACTGTTCATATCGATTTACCGTGTTTAAGCCTTAAAGCAGTGTTGCTACGCAATGGAACTATGCGTCCATCAATATCTGTAAGGCATGCTGTTCACATGAAAGAGACGTAGGATAGTATAAAGCTGTTACTGTCAACTATCCAGTACAGTGAGCAGAGCTGGAATCTGCTTGGTGATTTGAAAGTTGTAGGCCTTAGCACTTCCTCTGGAAATGCAGCTACGGCCGGTACACAAACTATTGTTGCTTCATTTGTGAGTGGGGCAGTCGTGCAAGAGATACCCACTACATCAACAATACTTGGCCACGTCGCAAACGTTTGGCACCAGGCCAAAAGAACGTTCATCACGAACCACTGGTTTTTCCCAGTATAGGGTTTTCTTGCCACCTCTTCACGTCAAGCTCGGACTAGTGAAGAACTTTGTTAAGGTATTGAACAAAGAGGTAATGGATTCAAATACTTAGGGGACAAATTTCCTGGCATAAGTGAGGCCATAATACGAAAAGGCATATTTGTTAATCGTTTTGTACAATCGCTCTGTTCCGTTGTACACAAAGCGCAAGCGCAAACTAAAGATACAACTTAAAAAAAAATTTATGTGTACAATAAATCCAAACAGTACCGTACGACTGAATACACTTAGAAACCGACAATAATGCAAACTAAACCGTATTCTTCATTTCGCTAATGGGGATACTCTATTTCGTGACACCGGTTGCACTGAGGGGACAATAGCTTGGAATTGTGTTGGAGACAAAGTTTCAGGGAAATTTTAAGAGCCCTCTTTGCAACAGGTTTCACCTTCACACCATTAGGACCGAGATGCATCAAGGTCTCTGAACTGTACTTTTGCGTGTGGATATGTCCTTGCCGCAACAGATACATGTCAGTTCGAGTTCTTAATAAAATGCCTTTCAACTGTGCAGAAATGTAGGCCTAGTCTAACTTTAGTAAATACTAATCGTTTTTAGCTAGAAATATCATAGTTCCATAAATATTATGTTACATTGGGCAAAAAACAATATTTTTGGTTTGCTACTCAGAACTATTATAGAACTGTTCTTAGCTGAATTTTGGGCGCTGATTAAAAATATGAAATATAAATTTGGTTAGCACGTCAGGTTTTTCAGGTACGCATACGTGAGGTTCTACACAAGTGCGAATTCTCAACTCATCATCATCATCATCAGTTCCTGACGCCAGCCACTTGGCGGCGATGGGTACGAATAAATGACCTCCACTGTCCTCGGTCTCTCGTCAAGTCCATTGCTCCCCTCAGTGTTAGTCCGAGTGATGTTATGTCTTCATTTATATCATCATTTTTTCAATCATCAATCATCATTTTATTGATCCAGTTCATCAAATATAACAGGTGTTGAAATAAAATACATCAACATTAAACTAATAAACAGAAGTAACACTCAATAATACAAGTAATATAAGGAATCCAGAGCAAAAGGCACACCTAGAAGGGAGAAAAACTCCCGCTGCGAATTCTCAACTCATCATCATCATCATCAGTTCCTGACGCCAGCCACTTGGCGGCGATGGGTACGAATAAATGATCTCCACTGTCCTCGGTCTCTCGCCGCCAAGTATATTGTCTATCCAGCGTTGTCTTGGTCTGCCTTTGTGTCTTTTTCCTTCAAATCTTGCGTGTAGTGCGTTGTGTGGAATTCGGTCAACTGGCATTCTTTCTACATGTCCAAACCATCGGAGTCTTTGTTGCACGACTTTGTCTAGCAGGGTTGTTTGGATACCTAATGCTTGTCTAAATGGAGCCAGGTTGGTACGATGATTACAAAAAACATAAATTTTGATGTCTTTCTGTAGCAGATTCCATTCGATTTGAACCTAACACTTCTGCTTTCCACTTTGAGAATGACAACTCTGTCACGAATCAGATTGGTGAGGCTCTTCATCAATCAGTTGAGGCTTACACGACTCATCCCGATCAGCTGCAGAAACTAATTAGGCCTATAACTTAAAAATTGGACGCGATAGACGAAAAAGGATTTTGGATTTGGATTCAGCATGCCAAATTTATTAAGGTAGGCATATACAACTGAAAATCCCAGAAACCTTATAAAAACTGGACATGATAGACAAAACGGTTTTCGGATTTGGAATCAACATGTCAAATTTAGTCAGAAAGAGGTGTTAGAATCCCAGTAGCAAAATCCTTGTTGACTAGTGTTATAAGCGAGTTATCTCAAAACAGTAAACACTTGTTGGAGAATAGCTATTATGGGTGTAAACACACCTAGCGGCGATCAGTCAGAGATAGGCCTTAGAAAAGAGATGCAGTGTTAGCAAAGCATCAATCAAAGCTATGGCAGCCAGCAGAAAGTTAAATATTAATTTGTGACGGGCGCCCACACATTTTCTTCGATAGTTTTCAGTTCAGATTAATTTTAGTTCAACTCAAACTGATAGTTTTCCAAAATCTTTGGCGAGTTATCAATATTGCCTCTAAAAGTTACAATTAATTTACTCACGGATTTTTTGCTAAGTCCAAAGCCAATACTTCCTTTGAGGAACAAAACTGCGTAGCCTACTGACCAAAATGTCAGCATGAGACAGATTCCAGCTGCTTCAAGGAATATGATAGCATCGTCACTGATAGCATCTCTTCACTGATAATTATTATCGCTGTGAAATGTTTACAGACACCCGGTCTCGTTGGCGAGAAGGAAGAGTAATCAGATAAGAAGACCACTCGAAAGCTATTATCCGTTATATATATACATTATATGAAAGAGCTACTATAAATTTTATATATATATATATATATATATATAACGGATAGCAGCTTGTGGGCGGTCCTCTTATCTGATTATTGCTTTTATATACAAGTAGGCCTACTGTAGTTTATCTAAAACGCCCCTATAAAATGTCTGGTGCAGAAATACTCGGCGCTTTCTACTAAAACTATGCAGGAGATTGCAGCTCTGCTTGTCATTTTACCTTACGTCTGGGGTTCACCACCCGGTGCTTAATGCGAAAATTTACAATATACGCCGTAAAATTACAAACTTACCCGGGAGTATTGCCTAATTGCAAAGTTTACAGGTTACATAAACTCTGTGTCGTAGATATTACTACCGAGCTCTGATAGGCAATAGAAAAGTTATTATGTATAGAGATATATGTGTTCTGCTGCTTTCCTGGAGTTGAGTCATTGAGGTATAATGATAAACCTGATTTTCGTGCGGCATGTAGGCCTATACACCGTGTTGTACAGTTAGCAACTCAGTTAGTTAGTAACTCTCTTAGTCACTTACTTGTTTACTTAGTCAGCTAGTTAGTTAATTAGTTAGTCACTTGTTTAGTTAGTTAATTTCTCTTTTAATTACTTAAGCAATTTAATGTGTAACTTTAATTGCACCCATATATAATACACAAGTAATAAACTAATGACTTAGTCACTTAGTTAGTTAGTCAATTATTCAGTTAGTGAGTTTCTACATAATTGTTTACCTAGTTTTCTATTTACCTTCATATATAATAAGTAAGCTATTCAGTTAGTAACTCACTTGGTAAGTCAGTTACTCAGTTCGGTAGTTCTTACTTAAATACTTACTTAGTAAGGTAGTTAGGTAGTTACCTAGTTTTTTACTTACATACTTGCTTTCTTTCTGATTTACTTAGTAAGTTTGTTAATGAGTTACTGCGTTAGTTACTTAATTAGGCAGTTATTAATTTGTCCAGACACTAAGACTAATAGAGCATATTTTAGGCAAAGAGTGCTCAGATAGATAACAACAATGCCACCTGTTATGTCCGGCGTAACCTTATCTACAAAATAGATAGAACTGAAGTCTAAGCAAATAAAAGAACTTCCCTAAAACGTTTAGTGGTACCCACATCACTTTTGATATTAATTGTGAATTTCATATTAAACCTTTCGACAATATAATCAACAGAAGAGTTCTATAGTTCTCCTATCACTAACCTACAACTCCTTACAATACTCCAATTATCTTCGCGAACCCCTCACTGTCCAGCCATCCCGCCCTATCCGATCATCCTCCTGTCTCAGTCTTTCTCGACTCCTAGTCACTACTCATATCGAGTTCTCCAACCATATCCCACATTGCACCACGTCTCTGGATCGATCATCCCTCTGAATTCCTCATATATAGTTGGTACTTCCACCATCATTTTCGATCACCCACCATCATCAGTTTCAGGCTCCTCTATCTATTACCCCTCGGGATAGGAACGAGTTCGCGTTGTTTGTTGGGAAGAGAATTTAGGGTAGACACAAACTTAAGCAATAGTAGACTTGAAACTAAGACCTGACGTGTAGCACCATCAAGTGTTAAGTAGGTCATCCGATCATGTTTCTCTGCTCTTAGAGCTCGTCTGGTTGAACGAGATATTTCAGTTGCTGGACCTAGTTTTTCGAATTTTCTCCCTGTCTCTGTTCGTTCGCTCGGTTGCCATTTCCTTCACAACTTAGGCTAAGACTTACCTTTTCCAAATTGCTTATCCACCATAGACTGTCTCTCTGTCTTAGTGGTCTGATCTCCTGGATATTGACCTGTTACGGCTTGGTTTTGGCGCGCCATGGGTTGGCTTCCTTTTGTTCATTAGACACCGGCGCGATAGAAGTTACTGATTACAGCTATGACCTAGTGCGCATGCGTATCAAGATTTTCCTGGCGTCATCATCAGCACCATCTTTGTACGACAGAAACGGAATTTTTTCCGGACTATAATAACTGTAATTCAAAAGCATCACTGTAATAAAGTAATAATGGAATAATGGAATATGTAATAATATATAGGGCCTATACGTTTATTAACCACGAAGGTAGAAAACACAATAACAGACAAACAAACAAAAGTAAGAATACAACGTTAAGTGCATACAGATGCAAAACTAGCATACATGATATGATCAATTCTGCGACCTAACGTAGATATGTCAATATCATACTGATGACAAAGTGGCACAAGTTCAATATTGTAGCTATAGCCTTTGCCACAAACACTGAGGACACTGTTATTATGGCTTCCATACAACAATCTACCAAAAAAATTAGTTTACGCATGTGTAGCATATGACAGAGGTCTATCCGACCAGAATAGAATTGGATGTCCTTCACAGATTCCCATTTATGCATGTTAAAAATCTTTCTGTAAACGTTATTCCAACACACATTTAACTGACGCATCTGGGCTGTTGGTAAATTAATAGACTCTAAGGAATAAGTTAACAGAGGGAGGACAAAGGATTCCATCAATCTCAATTTCACATGCTCGGATACATATTTTGAATGACAGAATATGGCATTAGCTGAAGCATAAAAACCTTTAATTGCAACCGAAATATCAATTTTAAACTTTCTGTCTGATATAAAGAATAATCCAAGATATTTCAATTCCTTTACCCATTGAATAGATTCTGATCCAAGGACAAGATTGCAATGTTGGCTATTATAAGATGGACCTACAGAGAATAACTTAGATTTGTTGGCATTAAATATAACATCAAGTTCTGCACCTTTCTTGACACATGTATCCATCATTTCTTGTAGTCTACACATTGAGGCAGATAGAAGTATAATGTCATCTGCATATACAATGCACCCTACATAGGTTTGACCAATGTGGCAACCATTGTCTGAGCTTTCCAGAGCATTTATAATCACATCCATATAAATATTAAAAAGGATCGGAGAAAGAATACCTCCTTGCCTAATTCCACTTTTAATGGAGATTGGGTCTGATAGACTATTATTTCATTTTGTCACTGAGATAGTCTTACCATACCAGTCAACAACAAGTTTAACCAATCTTGCAGGTAACCCTTTGCTAATAAGCAATTCAAATAATTTCACATGATTAACTCGATCAATATTGTAATGATGCAATAATTCATTCATTAACAAATTTATATAGCGCCCTTTCAATGTGACTATTCAGAGGCGTTCCCAGTCCAACCACGGCTAAATAGGAAGACAAGCTGCTGGTAAAAACAGCAGAGAGTAAGCGAAGCTCAATGGGAAGCCTATTCCAGATGGAGAGCCCGATGATCGAGAAGGTTCGACGCTGCCTGACAGAGGAGCGGGTCCGGGGAACAAGGAGCTCCCCCTAGCAGAGGAGCGCAGCGCTCGATGGGGGGGTCCAAATCAGAAACCGGGCGACAGAGGTCAGCCAGGTACGATGGAGCACAACCAGAAATACATCAATAATGTAATAATATAATAATGCAATAATGTAAATATTTTATTATACAATAATGTAGTGTAGTGATGTAATAATGTAATATTGTAGTCATGTAATAATATACTTGTGTAATAATGTAGTAATGTAATGTAATAATGTATTGTTCAAGGCATCAGTCGATGGTCGCTACTAAGTGGAGTCCTTTTCCATACTATATTCAACGGTGATTCCTGCGTTTCAAGCATATTACCGCCGAGATAGCTGAGAACTGAAAGAGCCATTCATTTAATTTAGCGACAGTGGCAGTTGAACTTTCCGCGCATATATATAGGCCAACATGACATGTCGAAGTAGATTCTTCGTTTAATTGAATTGCTTCGTCCCAGTCTAGAAGAAGTACCAATTGCCCAGTTGTGTCAAATAAAGCGTAGACAGAAAGATGGCGTACAGAGTAATCTTTCGCGGACCTTGGCATAGTTTTAATTTACGTTAAACAATTATGCCGGATTGGTTATTGCGGGAGGCATAGCGCGTCACTTTCTATTGAGACGTTGGTGCCCGGTCACCACCACTCTTAAAAGTGGGTGGGAATGGGTGGACAGGGTAGTTGATGGATTGGTCTGGTGGACGGATGCATGGATAGATGGGTGGGTTTTGGGTGGATGGGCGGGTGTATTGGTGGGTGGATGGATGTGCGGGTGGGAGGGTGGGTGGAAGGATGTATGGGTGGGATGGGTGGTCAGATGGTTGGAGGGGTGAGTGGATGTATGGATGGAGGGGTGGGTGGATGTATTGATGGAGGCGGGTGAATTGAGGAAGTGTTTCATCCACTTGTCAGGCTTTCCAGGCATGAAGGGCTTTGAAGACCTCACTCAAGATTGCAAGCAGAGTTGATCCAATCTTCAGCCCCAAGAGCTCAGCAATCATCCAGTTTAACACTGAGTCGGTGGAATTAAACTTTCTCAATACAGATTGTTTTTTGAGTAATAGGGAATTGGTTATTAGGTCTTCGGCTAGCATGTCAACTACATCAACACAATCTTCTCGAACATCTTTATTAAAAAGAATAGCTTAGACATTCAGAGATTGGATGATAATTGACTATGTCTTCCATATTCAGCTGTTGGAGTTAGTCCAGGTAAAATAATCGCCCTCTGGGAGGCCGTGTGGAATCCCTTAAAAAAAGCTGCGCTCAACAATTTAGAGAGTAAAATACAATGAATAAAATAAATACAACAATAAAAAACTAATATAATATTGTTTCATTAGGCCTACTCCAATTATGTATACTACTACAACTACCACTATACGTATTATTACTACAACCACTACTACCAGTGCTACTACGACTACTACTGCCACTACTACCAATACTACCACTACAGATGGGTGATGATGGACGATGATGATGATATCATCCACATCACCCACCTATCTCTTCATCGAGAGGAATTAGCTGAGCTACGGAGACAGAGTGAGGGATGATGAAGAGCTACTGCATCAGATGCAAACAAACACCTGACATCGACTACATTGATAACAATGATGATGACAATGCTTATGCCTGTGATGATGATTATGATGATGATGATGATGATGATGATGATGACGATGATGATGATGATGATGATGATGATTATGATGATGATGATGATGATGATGATGATGATGATGATGATGATGATGATGATGATGATGATGATGATGATGATGATGATGATGATGAAACAATTTATGTANGTCCATTTGCCTACAGCAACAGAGCACCTTTAGATGTTGTATATTTTGCATCTTATAATTTTATTTTGCATCTTATAATTTTTGCATTTGCATTTTGTATCTTCTGTTCTTGGTGGCGAATTCATGGAAATAAAAAGGTTCTATTCAGACTCCCGGGTTGCAGATTCACTAGGCTAAGGTGCAAACACGACCACGCCAATCCAACAAAAGGGGCGTTGTATGTCACGGATGAGTACCTATGCATAATAAATGGACTCTGGGTTGCACAAATTCACTGCCTCTGACGGCGTCGTATCGACAACAGAGGTGACCAGCCGCATATGGTAGATTATTTCTTAAGAAGCATTGTTGTTTGACAGATGTGAACTTTCTTAGATTGTTGGTTTTTAACTCTAATAAAGATAATCTGAGATGATTCAGCAAAATGCTTTCTGTAATAATTGCTGTTGATATTCATAACAGTGGTAGGAGTAGTCGTATTAGTATAATTAGGGTCTATTATTAGTACTGGCAATAGTACAAGTGTCTTTGGTGGTGGTGGCAATAGTTGTAGTGGCAGTAGTTGTAGTAGCAGCAATAGTCAGGGGCGTCCATCCCATGGGGGAATGAAGCAGAAATCTTCACAGCCTTTCAGGGGGAGGGGAAGAAAGAAATTTTTACATCAAACGTCTGCTTAGTTTTTTTCATTTCATAAATTTATCAATGTGTTTTTTATTTGAAAAAACGCTATTCTTTGTTTTAAAAATAATAATATCGTTGTCCTGTTTTCGAACCGATTTGATGGGAAACTGAGAAAACAACAGTCAATGTGGTGTTCAGCAGCACAGACCAATATCGTATTGGTGTTTACAACTCTGGATACGGTTACTTGTCAGATACAGGACCGTTTCCATGATGACATGCTAGGTATTTCTGAAGAAATGGATCATTTTACGCCAAGGAAGCTGATAAAAGAGGATCACGTACCGACAGACATTATAGCTAGCCTGTTGAACTTCTACGACCTAGACCCACGGGTATCGTGCAAACCGAGCTAGAGGAGTTTCGACACGCATATCGCGCCTCTTAATGACTTGAATTCCAGACGATGGGACCTGGAACTGATTCACCTAGATGATGCAAGCAGAGACAGTGACGATTACGACGAGCAAAAGACATGTCTGTCGACAGGACCGTCACCCGTGGATTGAAAACTGTTATGTTAAGCCATTATATGTGATAATTATGAAAACTTTCAGGCCATTCCACGCTCACCAGCTTATACAAAATCCTGGTTTCCCTTGCGGTAGTCCCCGGCGCCGACGCCGCCATCCGCCGCCGCCGCCAGTCGCTAAGCCCTCAAGTCGAAGTCAGTCGCTAAGCTATCGACTGCTATCGACTTTGTCCACTTAATATATCAGCAGTTATTTATTCACTACCCTATTGCCTACCTAGTACTACTTTCTTACTTTACTAGATATACACTAACTTCCAAGGAGGCCATATTTAGGCTTACTATCAACCGAAGCCTAATAAATACGTTGATGCTATCAACAGTCAGATTTTTCTGTCACGTTATCTCACGTGGCGGCGGCGCACTTCTTTAATTGAAAATGGCGTCTTCTCGAAGCAAACGTTGCGTATAAAATACTCTGGTTTCAGTGTCTTTAAACACGGTAAGCTAAAGATGAATCCGGAAAAATTGAATATATGTTTGTGAAATTAGGAAAATAGGCGTCCATTTGCCCTTTCTCGAGAGAAATCCGGTGTTTGGGCCCATTTTGGCGAACTACTGGTAAGTCTGGGTGAGACATACATGTAGGCCTACCTATTATAGGCGTACTAATATAGGCAGACTTGAATGCTGCATGCTTTAGTTTCTTATCTGATTTAAATGTAACGCGATAATGGTTTGATCATTTTGACGTGGTTGGTGTATAGGCCAATATTTACTATTAATTTAGGTGTACCTCCGCTTTATTTGGCCACAAACCATGACGTGCAGCGAAACGTTACTTTACAGTACGCCGTAAAATGCATTTTATTGTTAGGTAACTAATAGAGGTACCCGAGAAGTCGATATCAAGTCGTTAAGTCAGTCGATAAGCCTAAGCGACTTAGTCAGTCGATAAAGCAAATGACTTGGTCAAGTCAGTCGCTAAGTCAGTCGCTAACTCTCCAAGTCAGTCGCTAACGCTTCTGTTAGCGACTCCTAGCGGTGACCAGTTTCTCAGCTGAGCGAGTAATGAGTCGCATCTGCATGGTGAAATATCAATTCAATTCAATTTATTCAATTCAATTTATTGTTCCCAACGATAAGATAAGAGACAACACAACAGACATAAACGATTAAACACAACTCTATCATAGTTAAAAGGTACAACATGTTTGAGTAATGAATGAAGAAGATAAATGATAAAAGAAGATTATAACCAATTAAACAATAGGTCAACATGAGTTACAAAAAAAGCTAACAAAGTAAAGTGATGTGGGAGTAATAGGCACCCCAAAGGGATGAGTCCAGCTAAGATGATACAGCAGAATAATTAAACGATGACGGAGGTTATTGATAATCAGAATAAGGGGAACACTGACTTGTGTAATTAGAGGCGGTAAATAAAAAGAAAAAAGGTATACAATAATGAATATAATCTTAACTAAAACCTAAAGACTATAATACATGCTCCAGTGTGTGTGCTCGTAGCAAACGCTTAAACCAGGGGAGGGTGTTGCAGGTACGGATACTTGGAGGTAGGTTATTCCAGAGTAGAGGGCCTTGATACTTGATGGATAGTTTACGGGTGTTTGTTCTTACGAGTATTAGTTTGTAGTCCTGTTTACTTCTTGTATGGGTGGTAAATTGGATGGGGAGAAAGTAGTCAATGAATGCAGGTGGTAAAAGTTTATTATGGCATTTATAAAACATAAATTCACAAGTCTGAGTGAACCTTATTTGTGTAATAGTTAGGAGTTTAAGCTCTTGAAATAGAGGTTGTGTAGGTGAGTTTACAGGAGATTTGGTTATAATTCGTAGTGTTTTTGTGCTATTTTTATTTTGCTTAGGTTTAAAACTAGGTGGAATAGGTGGAGGTCCAGATAAGATTACAATAGGTGAAATATGGGTAAATGAGTGTATAGCATAGGTTGATCAGTATCTGAGACGGTAGCAAATAAGATATAAGGATGCCAATACTTTTTGTTATTTTTTTATTAATTGCGTCAATATGTATGTTCCATTTTAGATGTTGATCAATATGGACACCAAGGAATTTAGATGTGTTTACTTGAGGGATGTTTACTCCATCTACAGAAATGTTTATCGTGCTGGGTGGTATTTGCTTTTTATTAGATCTGAATAATATAAAGTTGGTCTTGGTGAGATTAAGCGATAATTTGTTAGCCTTAAACCAGTCAGTTGTTGCCTTTAATTCTTGGTTAGCAAGTTCGAATAACTGGTCATAAGCGGCTGAGGACGACAAGAAAACATTAGTATCATCTGCAAATAGGATGTAGCGTAAAAGAGTGGATGAGTTAGGTAGGTCATTTATGTATATTAAAAAAAGAAGGGAACCCAGAATAGAACCCTGGGGCACCCCAAAGTTAATAGGTAAAAAGTTAGATAGAACATGATTACTAGAGACGTGTTGCTTTCGAGATGTCAAGTAGCTTTTAAACCAGTTTAAGGCAGTACTCCTAATTCCATAGTGTTCAAGTTTATTCAAGAGAATCTTATGATCGACCGTGTCAAAGGCCTTTGCTAGGTCTAAAAAGATACATAGGGAATATTCGTTGTTATCAATAGCAGCAGAAATTTTATCTTGGATGTCAATTAGGGACATAGATGTAGAGTGAGCTGGTTGGAAACCGTGTTGAAGGGGTACAGGATATTCTTTTGCTTAATGTAGGAGAATAGACGGTCATAGAGTACTTTTTCATAAAATTTGGAGAAAAAAGGTAGTATAGAGATGGGTCTGTAATTGGCTAATTCAGATTTACTTCCTTGTATAATAGATTGGTAGAACTCTGGCCATCTTAATTTCTAATGGTACCATTCCTTCACTCAATGAGCAGTTTATAACTTCAGCAAGTGGATCAGCCAGGAGGTCCATGACTTGAGACGTTATATAGGGATCAATATCATCACAGCCTGAGCTGTGAGTAGATTTAAGAGTTTTGTTTATGTTGATTAGTTCAAGCGGATTAGTAGGTAAGAGGACAAAAGAGTTGACAGAGGAGGGAGGCATGAAGGCTCGAAAATGTTTCTCAGAGGGGGGGATTTTATCAGATAGGACTTGTGCAAGACCGGAGAAATATTCATTAAATTTGACAGCCATGCGTTCAGGATCATTTACTAGGTCATCCTCAAGTTTTATTTCCTTTATCCATGTGTCTCTGTTAGTAGTTTTGACTAGTTTTCTAATAATTTGCCAGGTTTTCTTAATGTCATTGTTATATTTTGTAAATTCGTTAGCATAATAGGTTTGTTCCGTTTTAATTCTAAGTAATTTATATTTATTCCGATATTTGGTAAAAATGGTTTTATTTTCTATGGTAGGATTCTTAACACTAGAACTACTTATATAATCGAACTTGCTAGAAGTTTTGAAGTGGTCATTTAAGACCCCACATAATTTATAATGCAAAGTCAATTGCAACGTCAATGAAATTGACTACCAACTTTATTAACATGAATTACATTACCATAAACAAGTGTAATAAGTAATTTGGAATGGGATAATAGGAGATCCTCTACTCTCACCAGATCTCCTATCCTCTCCCCAGATCTCCTCCGCTCTCACTAAATCTACTATCCACTCACCAGATCTCCTATCCTCTCACCAAATTTCCTATCCTCTCACCAGATCTCACCCTATCTTCTCGCCAAATCTCCTATCCTCTAACCAGATATCATATCCTCTCACCAGACCTCACCCTATCTTCTCACCAAATCTCCAACCGTCTCACCAGATCTCTCCTCTCACCAGATCTCCTGTCCTTTCACCAGTTCTTCTATCTTATCACCAGATCTCTTTATCCTCTCACCAGATCTCCTCTCCTCTGACCAGATATTCTTTCCTCTCATCAGGTCTTCTCTAATCTCATCAGATATCGTCCCCTCTCACCAGATCCCTCTCCACTCACCAGATCTCCTCTACTCTCACCAGATCTCCTCTCACCAAGGCATCCTTTCTCGCCAGTTCTCCCAATCTCTCACTTGATCTCCTCTCCTCTCACCAGATCTACTACCCTCTCACCTGATCTCCTATCCTCTCACCAGATCTCTTCTCTGACCAGATCTTCTTTCTCCCACTAGATATACTCTCCTCTCACCAGATATCCTATTCTATCACCATATCTGTTCTCCTCTCACCAGATCTCTTCTCACAAGATCTCCTCTCCTCTCACCAAATCATCCTTCTCGCCAGATCTTCTATCCTCTCACTTGATCTCCTCTCTCTCACCAGATCTACTATCCTCTCACCAGATCTCTCCTCTCACCAGATCTTCTTTCCTCTCACTAGACCTCCTATCCTCTCTCACGAGATCTCCTTTTCTCTCCCCAGATCTGCTTTCCCATTGCCAAATGTCCTCTACTCTCGCCATATCTCTAATTCTCTCGCCAGATCTCCTATCCTCTCACACCTGATTTCTCTCATCTCACCGGATCTCCTCTTCTATCACCAGATCTCATCTCCTCTCGCCAGATCTCCTATCCTCTCATCTGATCTTCTCTCCTCTCACCAGATCTTCTTTCCTCTCACCAGATCTCCTCTCCTCTAACTAGATATCCTCTTCTCTCACCAGATCTCCTATCTTCTCACCTGATCGCCTCTCCTCTCACCAGATGTCCTATCTTCTCAAATTTGATTACGTAATTAGCTTTGATATATAATATTATTGAATAACAAAAACAAGAAATGCGTAGCCTGACATGCAAGTACTAATACAGGGGTCAGATTGACCCCTCGGTGCTTAAAGGTAGAACAGCAAAAATCTCAGAAATTGTGAATCCCCCCGAGTTCAAATTTTGGCAGAGGGTACACCCTACCAAGTTAGGAGAAGTCATACAATTACAGGACCCGGGCTATATATGGGGCCGAGGTGCGTTTCGCTAAAAACCAAAAGGGGTCAGATTGACCCTTCGGTGCATCTAGTGTTAATAAACTGCCTATATAATTTTTGCTTAGTTTTGGTGGATTTATGTAAAGCTTGCGTCATCCACGGCTGTTGCGGGTTTTTTAAGATAGCTTTTCAGGACGTAATGGAAATGCCATATTTGTAAGCAGCTTTGAAAGTATCAACGAATACCTTGTAGGATATAGTCAGGTTCATTATGTGCACAGAGGTCGAGTACAGGCTTCCAATCAGTATTATCTAATAAACTTCTGAAGTGTGAAATATTATCATTCGAGAATGAGCGGGTCATTTTCAAGTTCTTTATGTTATTTAAGTTCGTTGGAGTGCTATTAATCCAAGTTACATACTGGGAGGTGGTCCGATATCAGATGTGAGTATGGCAGATTCAAGTATACCGTTATGGGAGTTGGTGAATATGTTGTCTATCAGTGTTGCAGAAGAGTCAGTACTTCTTGTAGGTTGCAGAATAAGTGGTAAGAAGTGGTGCATGAGCATTAGGGTGGTCCAAAAACATAATAGTCAAGCTAGAAACCAAGACACCCCCTAACTTTTTTACACTTGTCATTTGTATTATTCTGAGAAAATTTCAGCTTCCTACTCCAACTGGAAGATGGTGCTCAATGACGTCAACTGACAGCATAGTCGTTGTTATGTGGAAGCATAGGCCCAATGTGTTACAAATTGTGATTACCTTGGCAACTTCTTATGCAATTATGCAGTTTAGTTCTTCTACTTACTTGTCTATATTTTGAACTTAATACACAGTTCTTATTACAGATCTTGCGATCTATTTCCTGTTTATGCACAGACATTTAGCTTAAATGTATTTTAATTAATATTTGTACAAAACGTAGGCTTAGGCTACTGTTTATGCAACACATAATTCCAGAATTCTTAGATCTTTGATTGCATTTCATCAGCATTCTGCAGCAATTCATACATGCATACATACATTCAAGCATACATAATGGCATATACATACATGCATGTGTACATACATACATACATACAGGCATACATACATAATGTTAGCATTCATTCATACATACCTGCATACAAACGTGAATAAAGACAAACATACATACAGTACATGTATGCATGCATACATACATACAGGCATACATACATAATGTTAACATTCATTCATACATACCTGCATACAAACGTGAATAAAGACAAACATACATACAGTACATGTATGCATGCATGCTTATGTGCATACACAAAAAGTTTTAAAAAAGTACATGCTAAGTCAGTAATAGCTGAATTTATACGAAGCTGCGCCTTGGTGATTGACTTGGATGGTAAAATCCTTCCTGATATTTCTTGAATCGAAGATATGGACCGCCTACCATTGCTGGTTTCTGGAGGTTGCAAAGGTGAGCTACTTGGCATTTTAAAGTTTACCTCTGGAACAGGATGTAACGAAGCCAAGGCTACTTATGATCTGCTAGAAGCATGGAAGTTGACTAAAGAAATCAGGCGATGAGCTTTGACACTACTTCTGTTAACACTGTTAACTTCAATGGGCAGGCATATGTTCCTATGGAAAAATGATTTGTCGAGAGCTCCTGTGGTTGGCTTGCAGTCAATATTTCATAAAACTGATCTTAGCCAAGGTTTTCATTTTGTGCTGCAGTCCCTCAAGTTACTCATAAATATCAATCTTCAAGAGATGTGAGACTTTTGGGGAAAATGTGACACATGACAAATTTCGGGGACTAGAAGAATTCCGATATAGATGTAGTGCTGAAGGAATGAATTTCTGTGACATATACCTCTGGGGACATCATTTGACTGCGCCATTGCTGATTATTTATACTGGTTCCTTGCAGCAAAAATGTTGCTAACACGACATCAGTACTGTTTTTATAATGGTAAATTCGTAATCTAATCAAAATATTACGATTACAAGACGTTAAGCAATAATTTCAAACCAATCGCTCTTTTAGTTCTACCTGGTAAAGGGGAAGGGTCCGTGAGCACCGTCTTCCAGTTGGAGTAGGAAGCTAAATTTTGCCAGAATGATACAATTAACAGGTGTAAAAAACTGAGCGGGTGTCCTGAATTCTAGCTTACACTTCATTTTTTTACCATGTGACTATGGACTAATCAGTACGTTGCGTGTCGTAAATGACACAGCCGAGCGTGGTGTCAAGCTCTTTGAAGAATATAACAGCCTCCTCACAAATGATGAGGAAGAGAACAGTTATGATGAGGAAGAGAAACAGTTTCTCCTCCAAGTTGTTGAGGCAAACAGAAAAGCTGTCCCCACTGAAATTACGAAGAAGTCTGCTATAGCTGCAATGCTGGAGAAATTAAGATTTGCGACACATACTTCTGGTACATCATTTGACTTGTGGTTTATTGTGAAGACTGCTTCCATGCAGCAAATAGCGTTGCTGACATGACATAACTATTGGTAAATTGGTCATAATATTAAGAATAAAAGATGTGCGGAGTATTTTCTAACCGATCGCACTGTTAGTTCTATATGGAAAGGGGAGGGGTCCGTGAGCACTGTCTTCCAGTTAGAGTAGGAAGCTAAAATTTTACCAGAATGATACTATTGACATGTGTAAAAAACTTAGAGGGTGTCTTGGTTTGTAGGTTGAACTTCATTTTTACCATGTGTCCATGGTAACAAGTGGTGCATGAGCATACAGTCAATAAAGGCCCCAGTAGGTAAATGAGTTTGGGAGGCTAAGATGTCAATGTTAAAGTCACCAGTTAGAAATGCTTTTTTATTGGCATATTTTTTGGTGTTTAAAGTAGTTAATAGTGTGTCAATTTCAGCGTTAAATATTTATAGTTTAGTGCTTGGTGGCCTGTAAATTACGCCAATAAGCATGTCAGCGCCTCGACTGCAGGTGATGTTAATGAACATACTTTCATAAGAAGATGAGGAGCTATGGAGTAGTAGGTCCATTTTGTGAAACTCAATGTTATCTTGAACCGAAAAGCCAATTCCACCTCCTCAGGTCTCACCTCGGCTTTTATGAGTAAATTTATAACCTGGAATTGAGATGGGTTCAGCAGCAGCATCAGTAAGCCAGGTTTCAGTAACCGCCACGACATTAACCGGTTGTTGGTGCAGTAAAAGTTGAATTTCACTAATTTTTGAGGCAATGCTTCTGCAATTTAAATGTAAAATTGAGAAGGATGGGGGGTGGGGGGTTAGCAAATTTATGAGCAACCTGGGTCGGGCTATAGTATTCAGATTCATTCTCAATTTCAGTATAACAATTGCTGTAATAATTGCTATCAGTGTCCAGTTCATTATTATTGATCAAGGGTTTATGCTTAGACTCCCCCTTTAGTAATTCAAATCTGCTAGGTTTGAGTAGTCCATTGTTAGTCAGTAATTCATCACAAAAATTCTTGTTACAAGGAATGAGTGTAGTGTCCTCATTAGGAGTTGTTTTAAGTAGACAGTTGTTACATATCCAGGAGGTTAATGATAGGGGTGTGTCACGAGTTGTTTTGAGAATGGTTAAGTTATGCCTCGTCAGTTATGGCGAGGAGTTTTGAGACAATGAAGAAACTATTTTGGTAAGGTAATAAGCAGTTGTTCTTCTGCCAGCAAAAACAAAACATACAAATCAACTGTTAAAATGAAAAAGATACAAGACGGTAACGTTCCTATGGGTTTACGTCTCTATATTACTGTTACTCTACTTTCCCCGGGTCGATGACCGTTTCCCTTCCCAGGTTTTCCCCCTTCCCCAACAATATGCGAGACTCACAGTTCGTCGACCATTGTTCATCCGCAGGGAAGCCAGTGCATGTGGAAAACGTCGAGAAACCTGACCCGTTCGAAGACAGACCGCTTTCTTCCGTCGTTGAGAGACCTGTCGCGTTCGAAGACCGACAGCGTACTTCCGTCGTCGTAGACCTGTCGCGTTCGGAGACCGACAGCTTGCTTCCGGCGTCGTAGACCTGTCGCGTTCAGAGACCGACAGCGTACTTCCGGCGTCGTAGACCTGTCGCGTTCGGAGACCGACAGCGTGCTTCCGGCGTCGTAGACCTGTCGCGTTCAGAGACCGACAGCGTACTTCTGGCGTCGTAGACCTGTCGCGTTCGAAGACCGACAGCGTACTTCCGTCGTCGTAGACCTGTCGCGTTCGGAGACCGACAGCTTGCTTCCGGCGTCGTAGACCTGGCTCGTTCGAAGTCAGGCAGCTTGCCTTCGTTCGAGACCTCGAGAGTGCTTCTCTTGCGTCGACCTGACGCGTTCGAGCCCCGTCCTTCGTCTGCCCAGAGTCACCTGTTTCTCCTTTCCAAGTTTCGTTGACGGCCCATCCCTTTGGACCCCACGGCCACCGATTTGTCATCGACCCCTTCTTTATATATATAGTTCCCTATTCGATATTCTAGGTGTCTAAATATATATGTTCAACTGTCTTTATATACGTTTATATTTACAACGCTAGGCTAATATTCAGGTGTCTAAATATACTGGACCTTAGGCCAGACTATCGACAGACTGTCTTTACCAATCCCTAAGGAAGAAATGATATAGCTGCAAGGCAATTCGTGACAGGGTGAAGTATTAGTGTCATAGCATAACTGGTGACAGTAGTTGGAACTTGGAACATAGCACACAAGTCAAAGTGGTATCCGCACCGTCTGAGGTAGTATTCGTTGGTAATAAGCTAGATGAGCACACACAACAGGAACCTTTGTCAGCCACATGCTGATCAATGATTATAAACTAAAAGGCAAAACAGGATGGAAGGAGGGGTCTATCCAGACACCGAAATATCATACGATAGGTAGCTGAAAGAAAGTAATCAAGATGAAGTACCAAGGAAGAACAGAGAGCATTCATCAAGAACATAATTCCAATGACTGAACAATTAAATGAACAATTAAGTTGCATTACGTAAAAACTAAATCAGACAGTTTGCTAACGTTATTTCAGAACCAACAATCACCAGACACATAAAGAAAAACACAAATATAATGCTTAAGCAGAAAGCAAGCAAGTGTATAGCAAGCGAGGAATGATCTAACATCAACAGAGTCCATCGCTCACCAAGTGCATCAAACGAATGTCAACGAATAAGATATGGAGGTCTTTACTGACGCTTTTGTTCCCACAGTAGTTGACCTGGGCCGGTATTCATGAAGATAGGAGTAAGCTATTCGGGAGTAGCGCCTACTACGGGAATAACAATTCCCTGAATAAAACTTAGTCGTGGTCGGTTTTCATAGAACAGACGCAGACGGCCGATTAGTTACTCTGGACGTAAAGTGCGCTGACGCTGGGTTTCCCCAATATTTGAGTGGTTATCGTTGATCGCGCATGCGCAAAAAGGTCCGTTACCGACGAAGAGTAAAATAAGTAAGCAAGTAAGTCTAGCCTTTATTACCCCACAATCAAACGCGCAGCATTTGCATCGAACTACACTGTGTCAGGATGAAAAGTGGACCCCTAGAAAAAGTGTCATAACTCGGTCAAAATTTTTAACATTTGCCTGGAATTTTAAATAGAACAACAGTAGCCATATCACCACCAAATCGTAACGCCGTTTGGAAATGTTGTTGAATTTGTCACTTTTATGAACGTTTGAGATGCAGCACTGAAAAAAGGAAGTTTCCAACATACAAGAGCCACAAGAAGGTGAAGTTCAGCTACATCTGGTGTTGAAAATGTCCTCCTTGTTCACGGCCACACGACCCTAGACGTGGACACCACTGTTTGATGGCCCAGTCGATGATCACGTGGTCAAACAACTGTCCCTCTTGAGGAGACGTCCAGCAGGCACCTGTTTCCTGCACGTTCCAGCCGCCGCATAATCGCGATCCCGCATTCGTGAAGTCGATCACCTGATCTCGTCTGATTGAAGAGTAGCAGTTGTTAGACCACGTGATCATCGACCGGGCCATCAAACAGTGGCGTCCACGTCTACGGTCGTGTGTCCGTGAACAAGGAGGACATTTTGAACACCAGGTGTAGCTGAACTTCACCTTCTTGTGGCTCTTGTATGTTGGAAACTTCCTTTTTTCAGTGCTGCATCTCAAACGTTCATAAAAGTGACAAATTTTAACATTTTGTGACGGCGTAATGAAAGGCAATTTAAAGTTCGCCGTTGGCGAACTAGACGAGTTAATTACAGATTCTCTTAAACACTTGTTGATGTCTAAAACGTCGTCGAATGCAACGAATAACGACGGCCGCCATATTGTTTATCGCTTTTCCAAACGGCGTTACAATTTGGTGGCAATATGGCTACTGTTGCCGTTTTTAAAATGTCAGTCAAATGCTGAAGGTTTTGACCGAGTTACGACACTTTTTCTAGGGGTCCACTTTTCATCGGGACACAGTGTAAAATGCAAAATAAAACAGAAGTAAAAATAATATATAGTATTAATAGTGAGGAGGTCGGAACATCGAATTTCACGGTTGTGAGGACAATGTAAACAAATAAACATTGAAAGACGGAGGTAAAGGAAAACAAATCTAATTTACTATAAATGTAAAATTAAGAGGCCTTTTTGTTACAGTACGCCTAAATATGAGAGTAAACGTTAATTAGCAGCAAAGGTACAGTAAGAAAATGACAAGGAAGAGTGAAAAGATTTTGAAGTTTACGGTGAAGTTGGGACAGATCAAGGCCTAACGGATAGCCTACACGCGGCACTTCGAATGCAACATTGTCAGACATCTCGTCAAATTTTAACATTTTGTGACGGCGTAATGAAAGGCAATTTAAAGTTCGCCGTTGGCGAACTAGACGAGTTAATTACAGATTCTCTTAAACACTTATTGATGTCTAAAACGTCGTCGAATGCAACGACTAACGACGGCCGCCATATTGTTTATCGCTTTTAAGCTGTGAATAGAGGACTTACTCCTACCTCTGACTCGGAGTAGCGTTATTCGCAGAGTAGAGCGTTGCACCTGTCTCATGAATACCGCCGTAGCCCACTACTCCCGCGTAGGCCAGATTTAAGCTGCGAATAAGAGTTAGTCATGTCCCATGAATCCCGGCCCTGATGTATAACAGTTACAGAGGACTCGAGAGGAGTTTTCAATTTCTGCATAATTCTTAAACTTACTTGCCTGACTATGACTACACAGTTAGACATACACACAGGCACATAGGCCTATATATATAGGCCTTTGTATCTGTGTTTGTGTCTGACTGTATATATATATATCTAATTACACAAAGATATAGGCTTAACACACACGCACACTGACACAAGCAGACAGACACAAACAAACACTGAAATAGAGACACTCATTGACAAACACACAGATAAAGATGACGCACACAGACGGACTCAGACATACACAGACACACAGACATACACAGTTACAGACATCGCTGACACACACTGATAAATAGACAGACTCAAACATATACAGACATACAAACATTTACAGAGGCACCCTAACACATATATAAATAAAGAAAACACAAACAATCGCAATGGGGCATACACAGACACACATACACACAGTTTAAAGTTTACACAACGGACGCGTCATCAACGGAATTTTCTTTACATTTTAATGCGCTCTTAGAATATTCTTACTAATCGCAAAATTTGGATTGAATTTCTTGGATATTTCTCTGGCGCTTTTTAGCGTCTGCTCATTACGGATAACCATAATACCCGTCTTAGGACGGGCAGACATCTAATGTATGATAAATGGCATGCTGCCATGCTGTAAGAATAATGTCTGTAATTGCATATTTGCAGTAATTTGATGTACATTGTTGATGGCTAAGTATCAGTGAACGAATAACTGAAATTAAAACTAAAACTAAAGAAACTAAAACTGAAACGAGGAAGTTTCAGTTTTTATGAACTTAAATCAAGATTAAAACTAAAACTTGGCGAATAAACTGAGACCTAGCGTGTGAAACTAATGATAACTGAAACTAAAACTTGAGGCAACACGAAACACCACACTACTCTCCACACGTCAGGTTTAGACTCAAAACTATCAATAGTAAGCGAAACAGTGCACTGAGAAATAGAAGTCACCAGTGGCTTGGCCAAGCACACGCGCAGAGCCTAACCATCGGATTCCCATACTAAGGTGACAGCGTCGTCTTCAGAGTCTCCTAATTATTAGAATCTGGAGTCTGTCTTCCGGTCTCTGTGGTCTGACGAATAACATAGAAGTTATCAGTGTATTTTAAGGTTAGAATGTCTCATAATAAAATTTGCTTTGTTTGTCCCCACATGTCTGACGCTGTAACGCGCATTTCCTTTACCCTTTCCCCTACCGTTCCCCTTTTCTCTTTCTCTTCTCTTCTCCATCCCTTCTTCTTCACTTTCTTCTTGCCGTTTGCCTTACCCGTCTCCTCACCTTTACCCTTCCCCTTTACCCTTCTCATTGTTCTTCTTCCTCTTTCTGTTTCTCCTCTTCTCCATCTTAATCTTCCTCTTCTTATTCTTGTTATAATTCTTATTCTTTATCTCGATTCTTACTCTTCAATTCCAAACACCATCCACCTAAGTCGTCTGACTGTCTGCCTGTATGACCCTTTGGATCTGAACCTGAAACCGATTTTGACCTTACCTGCCTGTCTAGTCTGTTGTGAGTCTTGTGACTAACCGCCTGGGGACAAGCTGGTTCCGGCGACTAGGCTTTTAGGGCGTTGTTGAAATCTCGCGATTACGATTACTCTACAGTCGCTATAGAAAACGTGTAGGTTTACATTTACATTTACCCTGTAACTGTACAATGAGCAGTGATGTTTCGTTGTAACAAATTTACTAATTTAAAGCAAAACACAATTCTATTTTATTTGTTGAAGTGTGATGATCAGTTCTTAGACTGTCTGTTTAAGTTCTGTAGGCCTACACAATGTGCGAATCTCTAAGTCTATCGTGATCGAAATCTCGAGATTACTGCAGCGCCCCCAAATGGCGAAGTAATGGGAACCAGCTTAGTCGAAACAAAATCGATAAGCGGGGTGTGTGTGTGTGTGTGCAAAATTCGGTTTCAAGTTAAGATCTAAAGGGATGAGGCAGGTAGACATTCAGACGGCTAAGGTTGATGATGTTTTACCCTAATGTCGAAGCCGCTCACTGGAGTGCCACCTTTAGCGCGCATTGGAAGAGATAATTGTTTTTCCGTAGTCACTAGAAATGCGTTAAAGTTAACGCCAAAGGGCCGTGAGAAACGCCATTGTTATTGATTGGCTAAACGTCTCAAAGCCAGTGCAAACAACTTCGCGTGCTCGTAGTAGGCCTAACAATTAACAATTGAGCTGTATACCTTGCACATTTTCAAAAGGATCAGTAAGTTCGTCACACGGCAAAGAGGTTTGGAGAGGAAAGTTTAAGATTAATTGTACAACACATCACACGCAGATGCAGTTTATCGATACACTTCAATGATTCTATGCACTCTCAAACAAAAGTGCAGAATTATGGGTTGCAGCAGACGCCCTAACCCATGTAGCTAATTGCTGCTTAATGCTATGTCTTTTATTTTCAGTATTTTAGCTCTTTAGACAGTCGAAGATTTAATTTCTATGAAATAATTAAATCTCTGGGATCTCATATTCCATTTATGTGGCTTTCACACTGATTGCGGCGCTAGTTAAACACTGTGAACATGGAAGTATAGGCCTATATTATTACAATGACTACAGCAGCGCGGAATCGTTGCTTCATGCAATATCGGTTTTAGGAATTTTTTCTGTATTTTTTCAAATCAGTTCGAAATCCATTTCGGTTTTACTAAATATCGCGATATCTCGCGATCGGCTAAGTATGTTATTTGGGCTTTATGTACAAATCTGTCTTAGCTATTGTGTAGCGTCGGCCTAAACTATGGTCGCAGTGGAAAATGTGGACATTTACATTTACCAGGCCTAACCGTTCACGGTCCAACGCTCTCACACGTTGTCGCGAGCTGGTCCTCCCTCGCGGAAGATGGTGCTTTGTTTTTCGCCGCAATCATTTCTTGGTTTTAAACCGAGTCACAGGCAATGGTTAAATTCACCCGGATATCGCCGGGTATGAGATCCGGCATCTAAGCTATGAGATTCGCCACCTAAAAGAGGAGACCTGTCACCTAAATGTGCTTTGTTACAATGATCGATGCATCTTGTTTCACACATTTTATGGGTTTTCCGAATAGCGAATTATAGGAGTAACGGACATAGATTCGTCAGATATTATATAGGCCTGGGTTTTAGATTTGCACAAATTCGGATATCCCTCACCTCTGGGTAAGTAGCTTTAGGACTGGTCCCAGGCGGGAGGTTCAAGGAGGAGCTTGTCGGACAATTATCTGTTTTTGAAAGAATATAGGTCCACACACCATTTGGGCGTGTTTGGCAACGGCATTTAGTCGCCTACCACGCTCCCGTCTGCTGACCTACTTTGACAGGTCTCGCGTTTAACATCCACCACGTAGACTATGGTAATAATCGTTCCCTTTCGCTGACACGGGCGTCGCGGAAGGCTACGGAGATATGCGGGGTTTGTCGAGTGGAAAGAAAGTTACACAGCAAAAATGGATTGGTGAATCAGCATGGCCGAAAGGATAGACCTTGCCGAGGCTCACACAAACCTCCTTTAGAAACATATATCCACCATATCATATGGGGTGTATTTAGCTTGCTGATTATAATTCGTCAGACGTAATAATAGGGCCTAGTCTCAATTTTCAACAGGCCTTGCAACAGACAAATGAAGCCCGGGTGACAATATCCCCAAATGCTACAATAATAATTATAAGACTGTAGACCTATATATATATATATATATATATAAATAAATAAATATAAATAAAATATATATATATATATAGAGAGAGAGAGAGAGAGAGAGAGAGAGAGAGAGAGAGAGAGAGAGAGAGAGAGAGAGAGAACATTACAATCCTGTTCTCGTGCGCCCCACTCCTTTACTTCGACTGTAGGCTAAATGTTCATATGATCGATAGGTTGATGCGAGATGATTGAGGTATAGCGGACCAGTTATTGAATAGGCGTGTATTCAGTTGTACATGCACGCCACAGGCCATATTCAGCCGGATCCGGATCCGGCTAGATCCGGATCCGGCTAGATTCTGATTTAAGATCCACCACCTGAACTTGGAGATCCGCCATTTAACAGATGGGACCAGCCACATAAATGTATGTTTGCTCGCAAAAATCAATGATACGCATCGTTTCACGCTCTTTATTTATATCCAAATAGCCTAAAGAGCATCGAGTTATCAATTATCCATAAAGATTTAGATTTTATCTTTGCAAAAACTTTGGAGATCCGCGACGAGCAATTTTGGGCCTACCACTGGCCACGGCTGCACGACGGATCGATCGATGGCCTGCCCTCGTTTGCATACAACCTAGTAAAACCAGGTGGCGCGTATACTATGACATACATTGTCGTTGCATGTCCGCAAATTCGTTTCAGTGGTGGACTACTGGTTCTTCATCTCGCTGATGACAACGCTTGCAACTCTTTGGGTACGAACCGCATACGAAGAAGAAGAAGATAGAAAGGTATAGTTGACCTGCAATATTAGGAACTAAATAATGTAGAAGTCTAACGACGAGTAGTTACATTCCTCAATTGTATTTAGCTATTTCTTACTTTCTATCGACGAATGAGTGGCGCAGCATCACTTTTCAGTGACAGGTTTGAGAATAGCGTCGTGTAAAAGGTATGTAAATTTATTGAAAGTCAAAGACAGCTGAATAATAGCCTACTTAACTAGACAAAATGAATAGAAATCAAAGGATCAACACCATGCTCTAAGTCCCGTACACACAATCAGTGCTTTCGGGGGGGGGTCCTTAGGCTTAGTTCATTGCTCCCCTTAACGTAATCAGAAATTCAATCTTTCCCAGGCAATTTCTTCTCATTGCCGAAAGGATGGGGAGGGGGACCGTAGGCTATAAAGGATAACACTCTTGCCTGAAGTTTTCACGGACCCGGTTCGATTCCCGTAAGGTCCCTGGGTTTAGCTCATGCCTCCATTCCCTAGGTGGCAGCAAAAGTACAACGAGCTTGCGCCTTGCATGGCTGCAACTTTGTTGATTTATGCCATCTGTAATTTGTGTCTTGTGAATTGTGTTTAATCGTCAAAACATGTACATGTACAGCGCTGTGAGTTTGTCAGAAGTTTCATTAAAGAATAAATATAATATTTTATTATTATGATCAAATCCATTACACTCAGCAAATTCCAGAGACTTCAACTCAAGAAGTGACAATCCATAAAACGGCGTTGCATCTCAGCAACATGGTGACATATCTCGTCTTCTTGTGTTTCATTGAACATTCTTTAAAACTTATCCAAGCCGTTAGCTGTATGCTCAAAGAATTTCAGTCGTTTTGTAAGTGATCTCTCCCTGGTGCTACAGGTTGTAGAGAGTGACACGGGGACAAAACTTGTCTCCATTCCACCCCATTCCAGTGGGTCTGTCCCCATTCCCACCCCATCCCCATCAGATCTGTCTCCATTCCCACCTCATCCCATTAGGTTTGTCCCTGTCCCAACCTCGTCCTCATCAAGCGTTCCCTCCCCTATTCCCGCTCTAGAGAAGCAAAATAACAAGATAAAGATGCTTCTGCACATTAAACAGTTCTGTTAAAATTCTAAGTTTTTAAATAGAGTGTATTCAACTGAAGTTCAAAAGATGTAAAATATTCAAGGATTTCACTTTTAGAACATTAACCTTGCCTTTTCATGAGCGCATCTGAAGCGAAAAGCAGTGAAAAACTATGTTCTGCAAAATAGTTGTCGGAACTATTCTTATTTTAATTTTTAAACTTTTCATCAAAACTTTATGATCGATGGTACCGAAACGCCGACCAATCACAACTAAATCGAACTCCACATAACTTTGCGACGATGCATCACAAAATTCTCGTACATGCTCAGCAACAACGGGAATATACATGTAGTGCTAAACATCGTATCGTATCGTATCTGAGAATTTGTAAAGCGCCTCTTAGAGTACTAGCTATTCAGAGGCGCTCTCTGCTTGACAGCCCGGGGAAATAAGAAAGCCTTCAAGCAACAAGGGATGAAGGTGTGACCCCGACTAAAATCTTACTACGGATTGAGGGTGGGAGGTAATTCCACATAGAAGGGCCCACGACGGCGAAGGCACGGTGCTGGGCCGTGGCAGTCCTTGCCCGGGGAACTAGGAGATCAAGTCGATCCGCAGACCGGAGACACAATATGTCACTCCGTTGACATACGTATAATCCGAATCCGCCACTTTTTTTTGGATCTGAAGTAAATCGAGAACTGAAGTTGTGATCACTAGGATATGTGATTTTAATCTGGTTAGTTACCATAAACCTTGCTGTTAAAGTTCCGCCATTTAAATGCAATCCTTAAGGCTCTCGTTACATGATTCTTGCATGCCGTTACTGAAATCAACTCTTTTTCATTGACGCTAAAACTTGACACTCCCGTTTGTTCTAATTTTTCAACTAGCTGAACAAGGTCATGTGTCTTCTGCGGATGGAAATCCGTTGGTTGAGCTACGCGTGTACACGAAGCCTTCCTCTTGTAACTATTCTGTATGCCAAACAGAGTTACCACTTCTTGGGTTCATTACTTGGGACAAGGCACAATGATTATAATTATAGTATGAAGGAGAGGAGTGTTTACTTTCGGATGCCGAAAGACAGCAAGGCACACTTGACCTTGTTCAGTAATTTGATTAGAGAACAAACGGAAGTGTCAGGTTTTAGGATTAATGAGACAACATTGAATTCAGTTACAGCCAGCAACAATCGAGTAACGTAAGCCACAAGGATCGCATGTAGATGGATGTACGTTAACATCAAGGCTTATGGTAAATAACCAGGTTAAAATCACATAATTATAGTGAACATAAAACTTCAGTTCTCGTTGGATAGTTTTTTCTTCTTATGACTCAGTCGCCTTAGAGCGCCGTCATCGATAAACGGCTCATTAGCTGCCGTGTAATCTATCCTCCCTCTTAGAATCTTTGCTTCTCATCTACAGCACCATTTTGTCCTAATAATATTATATAGCATATGTGTAGACTAGGGAGGGGCAGCGGGGGCACGTGCCCCCGATATTTGTGGAGGGGCATTGCGCTCCCATCCCAATGAACAATCCAGGGGAGAATTTCTTGAAACTTAAAACTTCTTCATAAACGGAGACAAAGAACTGAAATACTATAAGAAATTCTATGACGAAAGCAAAGCTATCTTTATATCTTCAATATCTTCAAGTCCTCAAGACTTCAATATGAAATAAAATTACATGTAGTCTAAACAAACGCACCAATTTCATACGTATTGCGTAACACGTAAGCTTACATGATGTCACCAGTTATCTCGTTCGGATTGTCCAGACCCCCATGACCCCCTTCATTAATTTGAACAAGTTTGCGCCAGTGATAAATTGTAACTTCTATGGCTTCGGTATTTAGCGCACAATTGCTTCAATCCAAGCCACGCCAAAGACAGACAATTCCCAAAACGTCAGTTCGCTATAGGATGGCAAGACATCAAGACTGAATTAAGTTGGAAGATTATTCAAGACAGCTGGTAAGCAACAGGAATTACTTTATCCCTGTGGGTTAAATTTCTACCTAGTCGTCGGAGAAGTACAATCCAAGACTTTCAGCTCTACATAAAATTGAACAATTAATCTAACCGTAGATCTAAATCTGGACTCTATAAACTGTTCCTATGGGATTGCGTGCTATAATTTCTCGAGATTTGTCAAGGAATGAATTTTGATATTAAATGTTGCTTTAAAGAGTATTGATTATTATTCCCCTTACAATGCATCAACCGTAAGGCTCCAAAAATGTACCATAGTAACTTTGCGAATCGGTGCTTTGACGCTTGAGTTTGACATCTTAGCTTCACATTAGGGTTCGTAACCTGAAGCTCCCAGCCAGTACACACAGTCACACACGTTGGGTCAATCTTGTGCATCACTGGCCAAACGTTGACCAATTTATGTGCTGCTTTGAAGTGCCACGACGATTAATAAACATTTGCATGTCGATGACGTTTTCAGTAAACTGCAAACAATGGATGTTACTATCGTCAGACATAGAAAGTTGTTGATAGACCGGATGGATCCAGATTTCGGTCTACTGGATGTAGCCTACTTCGTGCCAGTGAACATCTCACGAAAAGAGAGCTTGATAATATCAAACACGTGACCAACGCTGTTGAAGACAGGTGCGAACGTCTACTTACCTACATCTTAGAAAAGAATATAGTCGATGAATTATTGTCGGCCCTCGAATGCAATAATCAAGTGCATCTGGTCAACTACATAAGAGCAGATGGCGGTAAGTTTGTCTGCCTGTCTTTCTGTCTGTCTGTCTGTCTGTCTGTCTATCTTCTATCCATGCATCCATCCAGTTAGGGTTTGCGTATTTTAATTTCATAAGTTGGCTAAATGTGTTTTGCTTCAAAGTCGTCGTAGATCACTCAATGCTATTACAATGTTTCTACAGATCACTTATTGTGAATGCTTTGGAATATAACTGTGATTCATAAATCATTTAACTGGCTTTATGTGTAGCAGAGATTTCATTTAAATATTGGTGCAGTTGCCTATATATGAGATACTGCATTCAGGTCAACCGCATTACGGTAGGCCTACTTTCACAATATACTCACCGGTGAGAACTACCATTACTCTACTAAGAGTCTCTAAGCTATCTTGAATGCGGTTCTTGACGGCAGTACTTCTATATTGCTGAGCAAAACCATGGAATACATTTCCATAGTCTGTTCGCGCTACCGAGTGCTTGATTTCTTTCAGTTCTAGACTCAAGACGTCTTCGTTGTATATACCCGTCTTAGGCTACCTTTCTTGCAGACTCTGATAAAAGTCTTTGATTCATTTGTATCCACTTGACAGAATCTGTCTTTTGGGGTTGTTTATTTTTCATTAGATTATCAATCGGAATTCGATGAGGACTGGCCACTCGATGAGGATGAAATGAAAGGAATGACTGTCAATCGACCTACACTTATCGAAATAATTGATGATCATAGTCTATGCGCACATCTGTATTCCAGGAAAATTATCAACATCAGACAACATGACTTCATTTCGTCAAGATCGTCTAAATCAGAGAGAAATGAAGCACTCTTAGATATTATGTATCGCTTTAGTAGAAAACAGTTCTGGATATGTGTTACTTGTCTACTCGAATCGAAACAAGGTCACGTCGCTGATATTTTATCGCAATCCGGTGGTACGTGAATTCTATAATTTTTGGTCTATTACATGTACTAAGCATATCCAATCGACCTACAAACACAGACTCCTTATGAATAGCCTGTCTAATATTTATTTAAGAGTGCGTATTGCTTTCGTTTAAGGCAAATTAGTCTCTCAATTTACTGAGAGCAATCTAACAAGTTAAATTTGTCTATAGAATTAACAGATTATTTGCCATTTCATTTACGGACTGATCTACTAAAATCCCAATAAGTTTATAATCCATTGGAGAGGCCAAAATAGGTTCCATCTGCCGGATGCATTATCAGCAGATATTGTTGTGGGAGACTCTACACATACAGACTTAGGAAAGCCCATGCTGAAAAAACTTATGAATTTAGTGCAATAGCATGGAATTTGTAAGACAACACTGGTGCATACAGTTCGGGCGATGGTGTTTCGGCAGTTAGATGGGTTCGTGATGTCATGTTAGCGTCAAACAGCATTGTTCCACTACTTCTTGATTGGGAGGTTTCGAATTTCTAGTTGACTAAAAAATATTTCATAGGCTTCGAAGAAATCGCGCTTAAAGCATTACATTGGCTGTGCTCTTAGACTGCATCGATTACAACGCATTAACTTCTATTTAGGTATTGCTATCTGTGATTATTTCTGTGACATCAAGTGCTTCAGAAGATTTCACTGCCATAATGCGGTTGTTTGAGGAATATTATATATATGCTAACTGAAGTTGAGAACTTAATCAAGATTAGTTGATTCTGATTAATTAATCGATTAATGCTGTTTTTCAGCTGCAGTGGTGGTTCACGCCAATCTGCAAGGATCTTCACCAAATGTTGATGAACGAAAGGAAACTATTGTCACAGGAATAGCTAATAAACGTACGTGGTCATCATTCTCTAAACATATAAGCTATGCAGATGTCTGTAGCATATAAAACATAAACGGATTATCACAGACTGTGGAGTAGCGTAACATGATATTAAGGATTACCTGTCTTAAGAATAGCAAAATTTAATGTATTCAAGATTCATCAAAAGTAAGTGTAGAAACTATATGTATACGAGTTTCCAAAAAGAGAGTCTATTTGTAAGCTTAATTGATACATTTAATTGCCTGTATTAGTGAGCGGACTTTTGGATAGCCATGGATCTGTGTTTTAAGCGCCTCCTAGTGTCGGCGTTGGTGAGTCAGGTAGCCCGCGAAAATTTTCCGTCATTGCAGCGACCCAGTGATGCTGCGAAAGCCCGCGACAGACCTAGCCTCTTTCCGGCCAAAGGAAAACGGCTGAAGTCTATAAACAGATCGCCTGTCCAGTCTTTCCCGACAGTCAGCTCCGATCGTTTGAGAGAGAACTACGCCAGTTTAACTTGACTTCAGTCAGAACAGCATAATTGATAGAAATGTTGGTCTACCTTAGTCAATTTAATGTAAAGTGTTGCGTTATTACGAAGCGAAGTTCGATTGTGTAAGCCTGTGCTGTGGATTAAGCTCTCGATTTTTATGGATTAAGCTTGCGATTCTTGCCGTCTGGATGAACCTGTTAACGTAGATAACTCTTTCTGGATTAATGCGTTGACCTTCATGTAACCTTCCATGCTCTCCTTCGCCCATGTCTTCTCCACTGCCCGTGCAAGGTTGTAAAATGATTTGTTCAAGTTTGGCCCATGTTTAAATTAGGGCTGGGAATTTAGCGCGCTATTATCTCGATTAATGCGTTAATTAATTAACGCGATTAAATTTTTAACGCAGTAAACGCAAATTGTCACTGCGTCCAATTATTTCATAAATGCGCTGTAACAATTCTTGATAAAACCGCTCAGTTTTAACTTTACACTTTAAAGTAAAAACTAAAAAGTTAAACCAAGCATGTTTGCTTTTTGTTTATTGACTACAAGCATTTGCATAGCGCAAATTCAAAGTAACTACTCAAAGTCGTAGAGTAGTTGTAGCCTACTTGATATCTATTGTGACATGCGTTAAAAATTAATCGCGTTATTAAAAAATTTTAATCGTGCGATTAAACATTTTAATCGTTGCCTACCCCTAGTTTAAATGACTGAGATAGAGAATAGGCACACCGAATACGCCACCTATAGAATTCTAAACCGAGAACTGAAATTGTGATCACCATAACGTGATTTCAACGTGGTTAGTAACCAAAAGCCTTGCTGTTAAAATGCAGCCCTTTAACAGCCTACTTTAACGATGAGAGTATACTTAAAGTGACTGTGAAACCAATGCATCTCGTCGTTAAAGTGTTAAATGGAACACGATTTTTGCAGGCTGTAACTGAAATCAACTCTGTTTCATTAACCCTTAAACTTGACACTCCGTTTGTTCTTCATTATCGACTTATTGAGCAAGGACACCTGTCAACCTCGGATGGATATCCGTTGGTTGGTTTGTCCGTGTACACGGAATCCGCGTCTTGTAACTATAATAATTATTACACAATTATTGTGTTTGGCAGAGTGTTAACGTTGATTTGGGTCATTATACGTGGACGTTGAATTCCGCGAGACAACGCACATTTTGAGACAATGAACTTAGGCTTTGTTGATTTATCTGCCTCTCAGCCTAGGCGCTACTACAGGCTGTTTAGTTAGAGTTTGAATCCTTGTCCTCTTGAGACTACCCTTTTTAACACTAGAAATACCGAGAAATCGAACTTCCTAGAAGCACCGAAGGGGTCATTTTGACCCCACATAATTTATAATGCAAAGTCAATTGCAAATTCAATTAAATTTACTATCAACTTTATTAACATAAATTACATAAGCATAAACAAGTGTAATAAGTAAGTTGCAATGGGATAATAGGAGAACCTCTCCTCTCACCAGATCTCCTATCCTCTGGCAAGATCCCCTCCGCTCTCACTAAATCTACTATCCACTCATCAGATCTCCTCTCCTCTCACCAGATTTCCAATCCTCTCACCAGATCTCACTCTATCTTCTTGCCAGATCTCCTATCCTCTCACCAGATTTCCTATCCTCTCACCAGATTTCCGATCCTCTCACCAGACCTCACCCTATCTTCTCACCAGATCTCCTCTCCTTTCGCCAGATCTTCTATCCTCTCACCAGAGCTGCTATCCTCTCACCAGATCTCTCCTCTCACCAGATCTATCTTCTCACCAGATCTCTCCTTTCACCAGTTCTCCTAACTTATCACCGGATCTCCTCTCCTCTAACCAGATATTCTTTCCTCTCATCAGATCTCCTCTCACCAGATATCGTCTTCTCTCACCAGATCTTTTTCCTCTCACCAGATCTCCTCTCCTATCACCAGATCTCCTCTCCTCTGACCAGATCTCTTCTCTCACCAGATCTCTCTCTCCACTCACCAGATCTCCTCTCCTCTAATCAGATCTCCTCTCACCAAGTCATCCTTCTTCTCGCCAGATATTCTATCCTCTCACAAGATCTCCTCTTCTCTAACCAGATATCCGTTCCTCTCACCAAATCATCCTTCTCGCCAGATCTCCTATCCTCTCACTTGATCTCTTCTCCTCTCGCCAGATCTACTATCCTTTCACCACATCTCTCCTCTCACCAGATCTTCTTTCCTCTCACCAGATCTTCCATCCTCTCACCAGATCTCCCCTTCTCTCCTCAGATCTTCTTTCCCATCGCCAAATGTCCTCTCCTCTTACCAGATCTCTAATTCTCTCACCAAATCTCCTATCCTCTCACCTGATCTTCTCTCCTCTCACCAGGTCTCCTGTTCTCTTACCAGATCTCATCTCCTCTCGCCAGATCTCCTATCCTTTCACCAGATCTCCTATCCTCTCATCTGATCTTCTCTACTCTGACCAGATCTTTTTTCCTCTCACCAGATCTCCTCTCCTCTCACCAGATCTCCTCTCCTCTCGCCAGATATCCTATCCTCTCACCTGATATATCCTCTACCCAGATATCCTATCTTCTCACATTTGATTACGTAATTAGCTTTGATCTATAATATTATTGAATAAAAAACAAGAAATGCGTAGCCTGACATGCAAGTACTAATACAGGAGTCAGATTGACCCCTCGGTGCTTAAAGGTAGAACAGCAAAAATCTCAGAAATTGTGAATTCCCCCGAGTTCAAATTTTGGCAGAGGGTATACCCATACGAAGTTAGGAGAAGTCATGAAATTACAGGACCCGGGCTATATCTGGGGCCGAGGTGCGTTCCGCTAAAAACCAAAAGAGGTCAGATTGACCCCTTCGGTGCTTCTAGTGTTTAATCGTTCCTCACTATTAGTGACGTCAAATTAGGCATGGGCAGTAGTCGGAAACCGGTTCCAAATTCAATGTAATTAATCCTATGTTTCTCTTTCAAACGGGCACTTCTCCTGGGACTTAGAATAGGTATCTCCATTGATGGAGGAAAACCTACCTTACCTTCTACATATTGACGGAGGTGTGTCGAGTGGCTGATGTTTATATAATATTAAAATACATACAGTATATTTATTGACAAAAACTACCTGCACCTGATTTGCTGATGTAAATAGATAAACGTCAATGACTATGCAAATAAGGGGGCCTGAATTCAAAGTAACCTGGCATATAATTAATCAGTGCTTAAATATTGACCCATAGCGCTGGACCAAGAAATTGGAACGATGTACTGTAATGCAATGTAAATATTCGAAAATTACTCGGAGCCCACAAAAGTCACGTCAGGGTGACCAGCTTATTCACCGGCGCTATATCAAATCAAGTTCGCAATAGCCAAACTCCTCTGTTCGTTCAAGTGCCAAGTCAAAATCCGTGGAGATTAAGCCGAGGAGACAGCATGGTGTTACGGTGGTATAATCGGTGATGATGATATCCCTTTCCAATTCGCTCAGTATACCTAGCCGTCACCTCTTCAAACGTGAGCTACACACCCACATTTTAGACGCCGCATATAAGTAGTTCACTCACCTAGAACACCCATACATTTATCACTGATCTTTGAGCAACGAATCCACTCACCTATAACATCCCTACATTGGTTCTTAGACCGCAAACGTTACAGTTAATGTGCATTTGTGTTATTAGTTAATGGATATCTAAGCTAACCATCACTTTATTTCTTTATTTACAGTTGGCCGCGTTACATTATAAAGTAGGTAGGCCTAATAAGTAAGTGCGTTCTTTATTAAAAGCAAGCAAACGCTGGGCGCTCTACATGCAAAGTTTAAAAATACACTGTTCTCAGATGGTTCTGATTAGCGGGACCTTCGGCTTCGGCCTCTTATGAGTCTCCTGTGTAACCTTAACTATTTCACGCCAATCCGGTGAAATTGTTACCTGTGATTTTTTACCCAATAAAACGATGAAACGAAACGAAACGCTGGCTATATAATTCAAATATTCTCTGCAAGCAGTTGGGATGTTTTGAGCCCTTTCGAATAACAGTGGACCAAGTCCTTATTTAATCCTATGGACTTGATCCGCTGTTATTCTAAAGGCTACTGTCATAGTTCTTGAACGATTGGACTCCGCAGTCCGCACTGTCAATTTACCCGATCAGTAGCGTAGCGCACCTCACAGCAAGACACGCAATCTGTAAGTTTTAGTGTCTGTATATATAAACACGAAAAGTCGTCGAAAACTTACAGAAAACAGTTCCAAAGTTGTAAACTAAACAGCAAATGATGAATCTGTTCATCGATCTGGTTGGTTAGTTGCTGTTTAACGACGCTGTGTCATTACAAAGGTGATTAGCGTCGCCTCCTTCTTTCTCCAGGCTTGCTAGTCCCAGGCTTGGGACTAGCATCCACAAAGTTCTAACAGGTCCTTATCACAAGGACGTGACCTGACACAACTGATGCGCTAACATTGTATTGTATTGTATTTGAACACTTGTTATAGCGCCCCTACCAGATTTCCCATTCAGAGGCGCTCCCTGATGTTACTGCGCGAACGCTGAGTCGGAGTTTCACGCCGAAGCGCATGAGCAATTGCGAGTGAAGGACTTGCCCAGGGTCCCTACGCGGCGCGAATTTGAGGTGGATTCGAACCCGCAACCCTCAGCTGCAAGGCACCGAACATACCCTAAACCACCACGCCCCAGTTGTATTGTGATGTGTTGTAAAGATCCGAGAAATTAATCTATGATAAACCGACCCGACCGAGGAATCGAACCCGGGGCGCCGGCTCGGTGCGCAGGCTACCAACCCACCTCGGCCACTCAGGATCCTTACCATAGATTCTTGTCTGTCACGCTTGATCTATCACTGACGCCATTCATGCGTAAACATTTGGACCTGCATGTAGGCCTACACGTCCTGAATAGCAAGTGTCGACTTTTCTCAACGTTGTTGTGGCTGCGTATATTTAATATTATGCATGCATACGCACCGGTCGATTGCTCGCATAAGCTGCACGCCTACTTACGCTGACGGGTACGCATTTTTTTGAACGTGTGATGATGTCAACGTGTATTTCTTTAAGCACAGGCTTACGTAAATTCTCTGACTCCCCGACCAACTTTCCAATAATTATTATTCTTTCAAATACTGTGTTGTTTTCCGTCCGATTTTATATGACACAAAATTTTCATTAAACCATTTTCTTAAGAATTGCCAGTTTTCCTCGGGGTAGCTTCAAATATGCCAATAAAGTAAATATGGACATCGTTGTGGCATTTAGCACCTCACTCAATGCCCAACACTTAGCACCTCACTCAGTGCCCAAATAGTAAAAGGTATCAACGCATGCCACAGTCTCTTCCCTAGATGGATGCTGCCTCTCCATTAATCCAGACCCTTCAGGGTGATCACGGTGTATGAATTGTGGACTTCAACTCCATCACTTTTTAAACCCACGCGCTAAATGTGAAATTTGCTCCTGGTCATTTGTAATGTTCAGAAATACGTTTACAAATAATTTAATGACCGATGGTACCAAAACGCTGACCAATCGCAAGTAATTCAGCCGCCAGATAACTAAGCGATTATAGCCTAATAAATCACAGTCAATTGCAAACAAGTAAAGCATGAATGGCCACAGATCTGACGTCATAGAAATTTCCCATGGCAAGCACTAGCTTACTTAGGAGTGGGAACAAAGTTTTCATAGAGCCTCAACAGGCCCAAAGCATTGAATTGTCGTGTTACGATTGAGTTTAACTCTTCGGAGGCCGAAGCTCCGATTCAGGACACGGAGGCCGAAGTGGAGTTTTCTACCCCAAAGAAATATGTAATATCTCAGCTCACAGGTAAGCTACTATGACAAATGAGGTATCGATTCGAATATTTCCAAGGTCAAAGAATCGAACTATCGCATTTGGAATAGTGTGGGAATAGTACTTTCAAGATTGGCGGCCAATATGGCCGCCGAAACACAAAAAAGTGTATATCTAAGCTCATACATAAGCTAAGCAATGACAAATAAGAAGTCTCCATTGTAATAGTTTCAAGGTCAGGGGAATCGAACTATCGCATTGGCAATAGTGTGGGAATAGTACTATTCAAGATGGCGGCCAATATAGCCGCCAAAACCTAAAAATTTGTATATCTAAGCTCATAGATAAGCTACAATGAAAAATAAGGTGTCCATTGTAATATTTTCAAGGTCAAGGAATTCCAGAAATATAGCACTGGCAATAGTGTGGGAATAGTACTATCTAAGATGGCGGCCAATATGGCCGCAGAAAACATAAAATGTGTATATCTAAGCTTATTTTTAGGCTAAAATAACAGATAAAGTGTCGAATGTAATATATTCAGGGTCAAAGAATCGAACTATCGCAGTGGCAATAGTGTGAAATGATACTTTTTCAAGATGGCGGCCAATATGGCCGCCAAAACAAAAATATGTATAACTCAGCTCATAGATAAGGTGCAGTATGACAAATGAAGTATCGAATTTCATATTTTTAGTGTCACAAAATAGTTTTCTTTTCGTTATGATAGTACGGGAATGTTGCTATCCAAGATGGCGGCCAATATGGCCTCCAAAACACACAAACATGGATTTCTCACATTAATGATTTTCAACAATAAAAATATTAAGCGTCGAAATTAATATTTTCGGGTTCAATTAATCGCTTTCTCGTAGCAGCAATAGTGTGAAAATTTAAATTTTCAAGATGGCGGCCAATATGGCCGTCAAAACAGTAAATATCTATATCTCAGCTCTCATAGATAAGATACAATGGCAAATGAAGCGTCGAATTTAATGAGTTTCGGGGTCAGGAATCGATATTTCGCAGTCGCATAGCGTGGGAATATAGCTTTTCAAGATGGCGGCCAATATGGCCACCAAAGCACACAAATGGCTATATCTGAGCCCATAGCTTAGGGTTGACGGTCATATTGGCCGCCATCTTGGAAAGTAAAATTTCCACACTATTGTCACTGCGATCTTTCGATTCCTTGACCCTGTCATATATTACATTCGACACTTTATCTGTTATTTTAGCCTAAAAATAAGCTTAGATATACACATTTTATGTTTTAGCGGCCATATTGGCCGCCATCTTTGGATAGTACTATTCTCACACTATTGCTAATGCGATAGTTCGATTCCTTGACCTTGGATCTATCACAACGGACACTTCATTTGTCATTGTAGCTTGTCTATGTGCGTAGATATACTCATTTTGAGTTTCATCGGACATATTGGCCGCCATCTTGAATAGTACTATTCCCACACTATTGCCAATGCGATGGTTCGATTCCCTTGACCCTTAGAAACTATTACAATGGACACTTTATTTGTCAGTCTTTTAGCTTATGTATGAGCTTAGATGTACACACTTTTGTGTTTCGGCGGCCATATTGGCCGCCATCTTGGAAAGTACTATATCCCACACTATTCCCAATGCGATAGTTCGATTCCTTGACCTTGATAGTATTACAATGGACATTTCATTTGTCATTGTAGCTTCTTATCTATGAGTTCAAATATACACAATGTATTGTTTTGGCGGCCATATTGGCCGCCATCTTGGAAACTGACATTTTCAGAATTAGGCAAATATTAAAACTCAATTCCGTGGTAGAATCAACACTTCATTTCTAATTGGAGCATAACAATGAGATAATATCTTCTATAAATACATCTTTATTATGAACGAAAAAAATAGTAACGCCGAGGCCGAAGTGGGGTAGATTTCTACCCCATGACACTTTGAACTGAAATAACTTTCTCTGACAACATGACATGATGATCGTTTTGGTGTGGGAATATGTCGGGGGTGTTAACTTGTAAACATGTGGAACGTCAAGTTATGACTACCTACAGTTACTCCGCAATCAACATCCAAACACCGCTGGGGTAGAAATCTACCCCACTTCGGCCTCCGAAGGTTAAGCTACCGCATACGTTTCTTGAGCGCTATTATGCCACAGAATGCTCTGCAGTTCTATCATTTCCACGTTTAAGCTGCAGGTTTCTTACCTCTTTAAATTGTAGGCACTTCGCCGTGGATATTGGCTTCAACTGATCTTCTGGAAGAGCTAAAGTTAATCGACTACTATCCACAGAAACTTTCTTTCAGTGAAGCAATAAAGTTGCGCGGAAAATCTAAGATTGGTTGCCAAGAGGGATACGGCCTTGAAATTGTGCGAAAACTACTTATGTCAGATTCCACAGCAGTGGTTTCGGTAAGAGCAGAAATTAATAAGCGTCTGAACAACACAAATAACACAGAAACAGAGACCAAAGGTCAGTTCGTTTCAGATGGTGTCAGACCACCGTTGAAAAGCAACGTTAGACCTTCATGGAGGAAGCATAATGCAGAGCCTACTGAACGCAAATTGCATCCAATGGATTTATTGGTTGTTGTAATGAACTGTTGCGACGACTTTCTCAGACAGCGTCTGGTGGAAAAGATGTTTGCCAATAAGCAAAGTATTCCGATATTGCTTCCAGATGTGAAAAACGGTTCAAATACGTTGCTGCTAGTGGCTCTAAGAAGCATCGTTCCGAAAGTACAAGATCGAAAACAAGACTCTTTGACTGATACATTAGTTAACATAAAAATCCCAGTCGTGTCGTTTATTCGTGTTGGTAAGCTGCATAGATCCAAAGCAAAACTCGTAAATGAACTTCTCAGCTTCAACCATTTCAATACATTCTTTCACAGAGAATGTCCAAATGGATCTGCCAAAAGATTAGTCTCAAACGGATCCATAGAAGCTGCTTGGTTTCAGTCAGAAACAGCTACTGAAGAAGAATTCAATTGTAGATTGTTCACAGCATTAAATCTTCGTGGAGATGCAAGAGATTATCTACAGCAAACACAGTTTCTGTGCCAGTCATCAACGCTGGTTGTCGTTATGGTTAATTCGTTTCAACCATTCAAGGAATTGTATGAGAATGTTCTCAAGGGTCTTGACGCGTCACACACAAAGATCATCGTTTGCTATATTTCACCTGAATCTCCTGAAGATGTTAAAACAGATTTCCTATCGTGCAGCTATATTAGTGGTCGTGGTGTAATTTCTGCAGTGATATACGACTGGAATAACGGAGAAAAAATGAGCGACGTTGATTTTACGAACGAGTTGAGAAAAACAATTTCCGAATTTTTCAAACCACAACATGAACGTGCAAACCAAATGCCCACATATGTCGACGTTAGCCGAATTGGAAAGAATTTTGGGTTTCGGCTTGATGAAGATAAGTCGGAATACAAGTCGGAGAAAGCGAGTGCAGACGAATTCGTCGATTTAGTTTTGAAACAACCTCCAGATTGCAAACCAAATATACTTCCGCTGCAATGCGAACCATGGAAAGAAATTGGGAAACTTGAACGTGAACAACGAAGAAAGCCACAAGATAAAAGTCAAGACGAACATTTTATTGC
>JACEVL010000091.1:359647-377147 GCA_020284085.1 Aporrectodea caliginosa
CTGCTACGTATTGCTCGTTCTTTTCGTATTGAAAACGAATCCTTTTCTTCCACCGTCGTTCAACGGTTGGGTAATGTATCGTTTTGATTTATTGTTTTTGTCGAGAATTATACCTTGAAAACTAGATTCGAGTCTTCAGCTTTGTTGTAGCTAGGAGGAACCCGTAACATATGGGAGCTCTAGCCGGGATTTTTTTTTTTTTCTCGTACGTTTGAAATTTTCATTTGTTAGTAGACAACATTTAAGGTGTCTTTGAGTCGTAGAGGAAAATTTTGAAATTAAGGGGCGTGTCTGACGAGTTTTGTCTGACGGAGGAAATTTCGAAATTTAGAAAATGGAGACACCGGAGGTGGCAAAAATGTTAAAAGCGGAGGACATTTTTGAATTGAAACAAGATGAATTACGTACGGAATTGGAGAAATTGGGGCAAGACGTGAAAGGTCTTACGAAATTGCAAATGCAAAAAGCATTGTTGAAATTGGTTTCGTCGCCCTATTCTTCGCCAAAAGCAAAAGAGTCTGAGGTTAAGGCGGAAAGTTTACAATTGAAATTGGCCGAAATTGCACGTATACAGCAAAAAGAAGACCGAGAAGCGGAAAGACAGTTTGAGCTGGAGAAATTCAAAATACAAACACAGATGGAAGCGGATGCTAAGAAGGAACAGGCACAAATAGAAGCTAAGTTTAAGATGGAACAAGCAGAATTGGAGTCACGAAGACTTGAGAAAGAATTTGAAGCTAAGGCACAGGTGAAGAAAGAAGAGATAGAAGCAATGGAGAGGAAAATGGAAGCACAGGTTAAGAAAGAAGAGGCAGAAGCAATGGAAAGAAAATTACGGATGGAGGCAGAAATGTTAGAAAGGAAGCTGAGGGTAGATAACGAAACATTAGCAGCAAGGTTGTCTATGGAAAATGAGGCTAAAAGGATGCAGATAGAAGCAGATGAGAGAAAGTTACAAATGGAATTGGCAGAAAAAGAAAAACAGAGACAGCATCAATTGCAGATGAAGGAATTAGGAGGTTCATTTGAAAGATTAACAGGAGGTTACTTCGAGGACGGAGCACAGGGTTTGAATGAGGAAAATGCAGAAAGAACGGGGCATACGCCGAAATTTAATATTGCGTCGGCAGTAAAATTTGTACCTCGGTTTGACGACACAAATTTGGAGCATTATTTACAATCGTTTGAAAAAGCCATGGAGCTTCATCAATTTCCAAAAGATAAATGGTCGTCGTTAATTCATACGAAGTTAACGGGGAAGGCGTTACAAATTTTCGGAGAGCTCTCATTGGAACAATGTAAGGACTATGATGTTGTGAAAAAGTCTTTGCTTACGGCGTATTCACGAGTGCCAGAGTTCTATAGGAAAAGGTTTCGAGAATTGCAGAAAGGGAATCTTGAAACTTATTCAAATTTTGCGTATCGTTTGAATATTCCATTTAAGAGTTGGCTGGAAGGTGAAGGTGCATTGTCTGATTTAGATAAGGCTTTGGAAATTTTCAAATTGGAACAGTTTGTGAATTGTCTGCCTGGGGATTTACATCGTTGGATAATCGAACGCAAAGTAACGACACTTTCTGAAGCAGCACGTATGGCTGATGAATATGATTTGCTGTACAAACCTTTCAGGAAAGCTAATGTAGCTCCAGTGAAATTTGAAAAGGGATGGGCAAATGACACTGCTAATGTGAAACGAAGCGGAGGTCAAAATTCTTGGGGTAGCCCTAAGAATACAGCAAGGAATTATACAGGTGCGTTTGGCACTCCTGTAACTTGTGCATACTGTCATGCAAGATCGCACAGCATTACAAATTGTGAAAAGCTAAAAGCAAGAAATTTGGCCTGTGCGAACACAAATTATTCAGATAATAACATTGGATTAGTAGATGTGCAGTCGGGCAATCCAACGATAAATCAGCAGTATAGACCGTTTGTTAAGGATGGGCTTGTGTACGGACGACAGGGTTCGCAGCGTCATGTGGTGCTACTGAGAGACTCGGGTGCATTACAGTCGATAGTCAGTAGGGATGGGCTTAATCCTAGTGATTATGTCTTAACGGGAGACGATAGATTGATTCAGGGAATTGTTGGTGAACCAGTTAATGTCCCGTTAGTTGAAATTCAATTAGAAAGTGAGTGGGTTTCTGGAACTGTTCTTTGTGGGTTGGTGGACAAATTACCAAAAGGAATTAATATGCTCATCGGAAATGACTTAATGCAAAAGGAACCGATAGATGTAGCAGTTGTTACTAGGGCTCAGAGTAAATTAGGGACGACGATGCAGTCAAGCGTAGATAGACAGGACGCTGCAAACGTTGACGCTCCTATAATTAAGAGTTCTGATGTAATTGATTCTGTTGACTTGAATTTAAATGATTTGTTTACTGAAGATGTTGACAGTCATGTTGAAGGTTTGGAATTTTGTACACGGGAAAGATTAATTGAATTGCAACGCAGTGACGAATCTTTCAATTGTCTTTTTGATCTAGCACGGTCACCGGACAGAAGTGAACGCTCTTTTTACGAAGTTCGTGATGGAGTTTTGGTTCGTGTCTGGAGGAGTGTGTTGGAGCCAGAAGGTTTCGGTAGAACGCAAGTACTCGTTCCAATTTCTTTACGGCCTAAGATAATTCATGTAGCGCATGATGTTCCTTCGAGTGGACATTTAGGTACACAGAAAACTCTTGATAGAGTGTTGAGGCATTTTTATTGGCCTGGTATTTTCAAGTACGTGAGAGAGTACTGTCGTACTTGTGATGTTTGTCAGAGGCTTGGCAAGGGAGCTACAAAAGCTAGAGCGCCTTTGATTAATTTGCCAGTCATTGATAAACCATGGTCAAGAATTGCTTTGGATATCGTTGGTCCTTTGGACATTTGCGATAAGTCGGAAATATGTATGGGTGATTCGTCTCAAATGGTGAATGATTGCAAAGCACTGTTGTCGATGGATTCGGTGATGACAACTGTTGTGTGTGAGAATGTTTCACATACGAATTTTTGCAATGAGTCTTCTTCGAATGTAACATTAATGTACATGAATGTCGACTGGGGTGAAAGAGTAATTGAAGGCATTGGTGCAATAACCAGGTAAGTCGACTTACCTGAAAATCGGGAAAGTTGGCTTAAAATGCTCAGGACACATAGGCGCATTTATCCTGTAAATTTCAGCTCGGTATCTTTAAAATTGAGCGAGTAAATATGAGAATAATGAGGCAAGTCTACATACCTGATTTGAGAATTATATGCTCGTGTGCCACGATTTCGCGCATTAGTCAGGTAAGTGAAGAAACCCGATTATTGCACAGAAGATCGTAGCTACAGCCAAACCTCTCGGTTGTATGCAGTAGATACTATAAGTGAACAAACCTGATTCTTGCACGCAAACATAAACCAGTTAAATACTTTCTCGAATGCAATAGCGAAGTAAGTAACGTTATGGGGCGACGATTTAGCCACTACCTGGAGACGAATCTGGCGTTCTGCGCAGACGATTCGGGTATGCGAGATATAGTGTCTTTGAGCGATGATATAGTGATTTCGTAGCTGTCGATGTTTTGTTAATAAAGTCATTTAAAGTGTCTTACTTAGATGTCTCGTCATTTTACCCCAAACACAAAAATAATCTATCATCCGAAGATTGTAACTCCGGAGCTGGTATGCCTAATTTTCATTCTTCATTGTAATGTTTTGTTGCGTAGGCTATAATGAAATGTTATATTAGTTATGACAGCAAAAGTGGAGCGGGTTTTCTATTTTCTATTTCTTTGATTAACTGGAAGATGGATAGATGAAATAAATTTTATCAAGCATAAAACAGGTCATTGTTTCCATTTACGCCAAAAATTTATTTCATCTATCCATCTTCCATTTAATCAAAGAAATAGTTTTACCAATCCAGCTGTTATTGAAGTAAATTATTATTATTTTAATAACTCTAATTTCTAATTTCATCCAGCATTAGTTCCATCAGCCCAGCTTACAATAACTTTGTCATGTATGCAATAAGATACCATGAAATGGAGTAGACCATTCATAATAATAAAATACTCTATTACTTTTTCTCTGAATAAAAAACAAGACTAAAATTCGCTGAAATTTATGCTTACATAATCCAGTTATAAATATTTTAAAATATTAATGTTGTGTTATGCAGCTGTGCGATCCAGGAAGCATTATAGACCCAGGAAGTTCTGTGATCACGAAACCGGGTGACAAGAGAAAAACGCATCAAAAGACAGGCAGTAGGCGAGGAAGCATTGGCTGAAGTGAACTTAACTGAAGAAACACATGAAGTGAACTTAACTGAAGAAACACATGAAGTGAACTTAACTGAAGAAACACATGAAGAGAACTTAACTGACATCCAAGCTCATGAGCAACCATTGGCTGAAGGTTCACAGGAAGTGAACTTAACTGAAGAAACACATGAAGTGAACTTAACTGAAGAAACACATGAAGTGAACTTAACTGAAGAAACACATGAAGTGAACTTAACTGAAGAAACACATGAAGTGAACTTAACTGAAGAAACACATGAAGTGAACTTAACTGAAGAAACACATGAAGTGAACTTAACTGAAGAAACATGTGAAGGGAACTTAACTGAAGAAACACATGAAGTGAACTTAACTAAAGAAACACATGAAGTGAACTTAACTGAAGAAACACATGAAGGGAACTTAACTGACATCCAAGAAAGGTTATAAAAACCGTTAAAACAGTTTGTCGCTGACTTTCATTCAGTTTCATGCTACACTGTCTATGACATTTTCCTGTGCACAGGATTCCAGTCAGCAAAGGCTGCTTAGCAGACACCAGTTTACCACCTGCACCAATATATGCATGGACACTTTGTCTAGCCTTCGTAACCTGGTTTCTCTTCCATGTGTCTTCATTTCGTGTTCTCTTCCGGCTTTTCTTGTGCTCATTAGCTAATGCTGCAGTTATTGCATCATCATCACTTTCTGGTGGTTGCTCCAGTTGGGCACATCACTTTCTAAGTTTCTCTTGTCTACAAACGAACAAACAACATTTCCACTCTCCTCAAACTCTATCTGCAGCATGTTGTCACTTTTAAGTGCTGATACACATTCTGATGAGATTATGTAAGAGCCATCTCCAGCCCTATAAACGCCAGTTACATTGTCCTGGATGTTAGGTAAGTTCAATTCATGTGTTTCTTCACACTAAGCATTTACAAAATGTATGGATTATATAAAGAATGGTGTCAGAGCAATGACTTTCAGGCAGTCTCACAGCATTTCTACAGAATGATATTCACCAGTCGCTTTCATCAGTTGTGGCCAAGGCTAAATCTGTGACACGTGGAAAATAACATTGACTAATCCGATTTCGCAGGTGTTGTGTGTCTTTTTTATTTTCTTACATACATTCATTGCCTCCATTACTACATCTTATTTCAGCATTTAAATTTGTTCACGTTGTGAAGATTTTGTGGCAAAAAAATGTGTTTGTACAGTTACCTTGTTCTTGTACATTAGGCTCACAGTTCTTCCTTGTTTATCATTTCCATGCAATAACAAGGTTTGTTCACATATATTGCAATCTTGCATTAAAATAAGTCTCCAGCACCACACGGAAGCTTCCGTGCAATAACCAGGTTTGTTCACATATTTCATTCTTCCATCAAAATAAGTCTACAGCACCACACGGAAGTTTCCGTGCAATAACCAGGTTTGTTCACATATTTCATTCTTGCATCAAAATAAGTCTACAGCACCACACGGAAGTTTCCGTGCAATAACCAGGTTTGTTCTTAAGATTCATATAATTAATTAATTAGTGACAGCAGGACGTTGGAAATTTAGTTTCTGATTAATTGCACAAAGATGCACTTCAAACTTTTGAAATTTTCTCATTACCTAGTTCCTGCACTAAACGGCAAGCTTATGAAGATCGAAAAACATTCAAACTCATTTTGCCGAAAACTATGAAATTGCACTTACCTGGTTATTGCACCAAAGTAATTGTTGTGCGTACGGTTGTGTTGTCGCAACATTGTGGTCAGATGACTAATGGCTTGAATGATGGGTTCACGCAAGTTGTCACGATTATGCCCTGTTCGCGGATGGGTCGATTGTTGCACGAGAGCATGGACGTGTTTGGTTGTCATGTGTTCTTGACAGAAGAATGTATGCATGAAGACATTTTTGATAGTTCTTTGAAGATAGAAAGTTCTTTGAAGAGGGACAATGTTATACATGAGTGTGATGACATGTTTCTGGAAAGGAATGAAATTTTACCAGATGTTTTTGAAGATGTAGATTTCTTGAAGAAGTGTCTGATGAATGATGGTCAAGATACTTGTTATATGTCTTCAGATTTGACAGGAATTTCTATGGAGATTGTTGGCATTGGTTGTCTTGAGACTTATTTGTGTGCTCAAGTCTATTTTCAGAATGTGTCCGCGATGATGGAACTTCTGGTCGGCGATGAATGTCGATTACGCAGACGATTGACGAGACGGGAATCGAAGGGAGTGAGCGCCTTCGTCTTCCTTTGGATGGTGCTGACTGTTTTGGTGTTGTCGGCTCGTGATACTTCGGTCACGAGTTGCACGGCGTTGCTTCCGTTGGTGGAAACGGTTGTCGAGGTGGCTTTGGTTGGCCCACTCGCCGCTCTTCGCACTCTCGAAGTATTTCTTGTTTCTGTACAGTTGGTGTGCTACACTGACAGTCGGCGGAAGTTTGGTTGTGGACTGCAACGTTGTTTTGTGAACGTTGGTTATGAAACGAGTCGTCTGAACCTGTTCTCAGATTTAGTTTGTCGGTTCACCTTTGGTGATTAAATGACCATGCTTAGGGGCGACGTGAATGAACGTCGTAAGCTGTATAGAGTAAATGTTTTGTTGTATATAGTGAATTTATTGTGTATTTCGTTTATATTTTGATTGTGATATTTCTTTTAATGTGCATGGTTTGCATGTTAGTTAAGTCAGAAACCCTTCTGGTTTCTGCCTTGTTTGTGGTCCGGGGGTATGTTAGGGTCTCATGTCTGAGTCCTAACCGGTCCTGGGATGGGCATTCGTTACCCTTGGGTAGTTTCTTAGCCGAGGGGAGTAGGCTATATAAGGAGGTACGAAAAGGGGCGGTTAGAGAATCTCCGATACTCAGCCTTCGCGCTAGTCGGGTTGTCTGAGATTTCTCTGGGTTGCATGGTAGTCAAGTTAGTTCGTGACTTGTGCCATTTTCAAGTCTTCTTACGGTGCTTCCGTTTCTGATGTTCGTCAGCCCGTTGCTGAGTTACAGACTTCTTGTTAGTTGGTCGTTCTTCGTATTGAAAACGAACCTTTCTTCCACCGTCGTTCAACGGTTGGGTAATGTATCGTTTTGATTTATTGTTTTTGTCGAGAATTATACCTGGAAAACTAGATTCGAGTCTTCAGCTTTGTTGTAGCTAGGAGGAACCCGTAACAATATGAAGGGAGAAAATTGGTCAGAAATTCAAGACATTCTGCAAATTGTTGCTTATGGTTTAGTTCGTATCAGGAAAACGAAAGCGGAATTGGAGCTTATGCCAAATTGCATGTTTGTGCATCAGAATGTTCCTGCTGTTGATGCAGAAGAAAGGAATCGTTTGGGCCAAGAAAAGCAGCTTATGCTTTTAGACAAAGCAATAAAGTCGGCTGCTAATGCAGAAGGTTTCACAGAAATAACTAAATTTGATGACGTGATCAAGTATGATCCAGGTTCACATTCGTGGTTCTTTCCGGACTTATGGAATTGCAGACCACCAAAGGCCAGAATAAGCCAAGGATACATTGGAAAAACAAACGAATTAAGGCAATATCTAATTCAATTGATGAAAAACTGTCCTTCAAGATTGACAATCTCAAGCTTTGTTCATCGCATGTCTGATCTGTGGAACGCGATGCTTCACAACGACTTTGTGCTTTGTTTTAGAAACACGCAGGAGATAATGGCAGGTACGGTTCTCAATGATAGAATTTCTCACGAAGTGGACAGCTTCAAGAATCTAAACAAACTTGAACAAATACAGATTTGCAAATTAATTTGTTCTGTTACAAGTGTTGAGGAACTGAGGTCGAGAAAAGAAAGAATGTTGAGAACAGTTTTCGATGCTGTAGAAAAGAATTTTAGAAATATGAAGGCCACTTTGAAAGATGTTATCGAAGACACTGATATTTGTGCAGCTTCGAAGCAAAAGTACGAAGTTTCGCTGAGTGAAATAAAAGAGGGAGAACATCTTCGTATTAACAATGAAATCTTGAAAGATATGAGCTTTCATTTGAAGAAACTTGAGTACGACAACGATGATAAAGTAAAAGACTTAAAAGCTAGGCTAGCTAATTTGGAAAAGTGCTGTGAAGAGGTGGACAAAGACAAATTGAGTGAAACAGCGACGAAAGAGTTTGAGGAATCATGGAGGCAGCTTATTTCTTCCAAGGAAAGTTTAGTATATGAAAGAAAGAAAGTAGTGGAAAGTGAGATCGAGGAAACAATTTGTGCATCAATTAAGAAGTTGGATCGGAAAGACAAATTGCATTTGCAAACTATTGTCTGGTCAGAATTATTTAAGACGCCTTTTTTTGTTGAAATGCCTCAAGTAACTGAAAATAGCATTGTTCATTACAAAGAAGCATGTTCAGAATGGGTAATGGATGTTATGGGCTCCAAATCCATTGCTAAGACGGCTAACAGCAGTTTTCACGTTGCACTTAAAAAGTGGGAGTTGCAGTTTCAAAACCAGAGAGACCAAGAATTCAATGCTTTCCATTTGGAAGAGATTCTGTTAGAAGTTGGCAAGCTGTTGGGAATCTCAATGAAAGAGGAATGTGAAGTTAATCCTGCAACAGATGAAATATGCTCAAACACAGAATTCAATGAATCAAATTTGAAACAGATTATGTCCGGATTTGGACAGCTGTTGAGATTCTCAAGGAAAGAGCACAAAGTTCGTCCTGAATTTGTCTTGCTGCCAGGATATAACTTTACTCCTGAATACATCATTAGATTCATTCAATTTGCCTGTCGTTATGCTTACAATCGATCTCTCGCAAACAGTAAAATATTCGTTTCAATGACGGATCCAATGGCCGATATAGGTGAACGTTACCTTCGTTCCGTCAGTCATTATCGACAGCTCTCAGCAGAGGCAAACATCGACGCTGTCAGCAAACAAATCTTCGATTACGCGAAAAGGTCTTTCGTCAGAGATCTTGGTATATTGATAAAAACAGAGGTGTGCAAAGAAGAAAATCCTACGTTTAAGTCCAAACGAGCCTTTCTCAGAACGATTTTAACAGATCTCGGACAAAAGACTCACAATGTAGCTCAAGTAAACGAAGAAAAGCAGAGAATTTTTAAAGAGTTTATGCTTTATGTTGAACTTGCTGAGTCAGACGATAGTGCAACCTTCTTCCTCGATGCAATATTGAAGGTACTGAAAGAAATGCTGACCAAAGAATGTGAAAACGAGCCTGAAACTGATTTTCATAAAATCGTTGAAAACAATGTTGGGAGGATTATCGAGAAAGCTAAAAATGCTCTGAGACAGGCAGAAACAAAGTGTAAAGGAAGTGGAAGAGAATATGTTCCAATTTTCAAACAGCACATGAACTTAACAAGTGAAATTGATTTCAGAATAAACACTCTGAGTGGCTTTACAGAAACGGTGGTAAAGAAAATGAACAATTTATACGCTGACTTTCTCAGTAAGGCAAATTCTTCATTTGAAACACTCGTATGCGAAGAAAGCAGAGCTGCAATCCGCACAGTGTTCGAAAAGATAATGGGATGCCGAGAGAAATGTCCTTTCTGTTCTGCGCCTTGTTCTCAATCAATAGATCAACACGCCGGAGATCATCGTGCTAATCATCATTATCGAATGGGCATAAGAGGTACAGTCGATATCCCGGGTGTGTTTACAAATACACAAGAAACCTACGATGCAACTGAAGAAAAGCAGAGGAAGCCGAGAAAACTGGCCCTGTCTACTTGTCAAGCCATGGTTGGCACTCGCATAGATATCCAAACCAGGGTTACCGTAAATAAAGCTATAAAATGGTATCAAAGCGATTACCACTCATTCAAAAAGTACAAAGAAATAAGCGAGTATAAAGACTGGGATATACCATATTGTCGAGACCACAATGCCTCATTATATTGGAAATGGTTCATGGCTCAGTTTGGACAAGAACTTGCTGGGCATTATAATGCCTTATGTCCAGTAATACCGGAAGCCTGGCAAACAGTAACCTGGGAAGAAGCAAAAAAGAGTTTGGTTGAACCTGAGTTTGATTTTGAGTTTGCTTTTGAAATTGTTTAATGGTGAAATCCAGACTCTGTTGCTTAAGCCTACATCTCACACCGTTCCTGACTATCGCTTTCAAAATATTTTGTGCAACTTATGAAGATTCTTGACTTGTACTGCAAAGCGAGGACGTTACATATTTGTTCCGATGAGAACAGGTTTAATTATAAACACTTAGTAGCACTGGTTTTAGATAATTAATTTCGCTAATGATATTATCATTATGGACTATTCTTCTTGTGCATATATTCAGGACTTTTGAGATGCAACTGGTAGATATAGACAGATTATATAGACTTAAATCGTTTGGCCATTTGAAATATTTATAATGTGACGATAACTGCCCTTCACCTACCTATAATACCTATATGTGGGGCGCAGTGGTATAGGGGATGTTCGGTGCCTTGCAGCCGGAGGGTTGCGGGTTCGAATCCACCTCAAGCTGCCGCGTGGAACCCTGGGCAAGTCCTTCACTGCAAATCATGCGCTTCGGGGTGAAACTCCGATTCAGATCCGCGCTGTGTCGGGAGCGCCTCTGAGTAGAAATCTTGAAGAGGCGCTATGTAAATGTCTGAAATGAATGAATGAATGAATAATAGTTACCTAGTTTCTTGACGATTTCTCTTGTGTCCTTTTGTCTGCAGCTACAGAGAAATGTTGAGAGCTATGTAAATTTTGCAGTAGGCCTATATTTCTGCTGTTGTTGGTGAATTAATAAGCGATCCTTCATCTACACCTGACGTGTTTATGCTTTTAGTGTACGTTGTCCATATTTCTGCAGCCACAGAAGACTAGCAGCCTACATAAAAATTGTATCGTCTTGCATTATATAATTTCTGACTGCTATATTATATCGATTTGCACAATATCATTTTTGACTATGTTATACTTTTATGTGTGGGTCCCCGATCTGGTGGGGGTTCATTAGCGGAGGGGAGCGCGATCTCATGGAGAGGTTTGTCCAGCGGGTGAAGAGGGTTGGATTCCTTCCTCCAGATGCCCCAACAGCAGACTCCATAGCCAGCGAAGCAGCCGACGTGCTGTTCAGGGCAATAGTCGGTGACCCTAAACATGTCCTTCGACGGCTGTGCCCCGGTTCGATAGGAGGGCCGATACAACCTGCGCTCCAGATCCCATCCATTCGACTTTCCAGCCAAAGACAATAAGAACTTTTTATCACGTGTGATGTTCAAAACATCCACTTGTCATAAAAGCCAACCGTCACTTAGCAAAATATAGGCAATGTCTCATAACTGCTATAATCTAGAACAATAATGTCACTTGTTGCTTTTAGACAAGAAGATTTTGATCCAATAAACGAAAATACATACATACATAAATAGTATATACATACTACATTGTTTTGCATTATAATCATTGTTGACTATGTCATACTATATCGGTTTGCATTATATCAATTTTGCATCTTATATCTTTCGTTATTGGTTGCGAATTTGTAAACGGCTTGAGAATTCATGGAAATCAAAAGGTTCTATACAAACTCATTGGGTTGCAGGATATTAGGCTAATGTACAAACTACAAACCAAAGCTCGAGGGTACGTACCATACGTATTCTATTTTTTGAAAGGTACGTACGTATTTTAACGTACCCTATTTTAGGGTACGTAAACAATAAAAAAAATACGTTAACCACGTCATTGCTCATTATAACAATGTGCAATTTAATTTAAGCAAACAATCACAACCCAGTACACAGCGTAGTAAATTGCTGCAATGCTATATTGTAGGTCTATGTTTATCCAGCATACATTGCACTGAATGCACTAATGTCAGATTATACGTAGGCTATGGGTCGCCGAGTAAACCATAAATTTTGTTTCGTGTATTATACGTACCATACGCGTATTGTATTTTTTTAAAGGTACGTACGTATTTTAACGTATTCTATTTTAGGGTACTCGTACCCTCGAGCTCTGCTACAAACACACCACTCCGATCCAACAAAAGGGGACGTTGTGTTTCACGGATGAGTTCCTATGCAGAGTAACTGGACTCCGTGTCGCACAGATTCACGGCCTCTTACGGCGTCGTATTGACATCAAAAGTGACCAGCAGTATTATGGTAGATTATTTCTTGAGAAGCATTGTTGTTTAAATTGGCTGATGTGAACTTTCTTAAGTTAAATTGTTGGTTTTTAACTCTAATAAAGATAATCTGAGATGATTCAGCAAAATTATTTCGGTTATAATTGCTGTTGACGTCAATAACAGTGGTAGGAGTAAGCTTAGTAGTAGAGTAGTATTAGTATAATAATTAGTGTCTATTATTAGAAGTGGTTATAGTACTAGTGTTAGTGGTAGTAGCATTGGTGGTGGTGGCTGTAGTAGTAGTGGCAGTAGTTGTTGTAGTAGTAATAGTAATATGTACAGTGGTAGTAACAAAACAATATTATATTATATTCTGTCTTGTATTGGTTGTATTACTATCTTAAAATTTTGTTCAACGCTACTTTTTCTAAGAGATTCCATACAACCTCCCAGAGGGCGATTATTTGCCTATATAGACTCAAGCGCCCCGAGCTAGATGCTGATGACATGGTCAATTTTCTCCCAATCTCCATCCTGTCTCTTTCATCGAACGTGGCCGAAAAGATTGTTTCGATGCAGATGACATGTCATCTGGAGACGAACATTTTATTACCCAAATAACACTCTGCTTTGAGATGGCTTCATTGCACCGATTCTTGGCAAACCTTGATTATTGCAAATAATAAAGAAATGAATAAACGAATAAGTAAAACAATGAGTGAGCTCTCTCAATGTTTTGCAAATGCGGTAGTCAAAGCTTCAGTGCCGTTGTCTTCCATGAAACTTTTGCTCCCACAGAACTTGCCAAAATAATGTATATCACTTCCAGATCAGTTTTTCAATATCTTCAGCATTGTTTATAACCCTGATGAGTAGGCCTACCTCCATTTTGGGTCAACTAAATATATATTTTATTAATAAATATTTTACGCTATGAGCGTTTTCACGCCATCATTTCCATTGGCATCTCAGAAGACAAACAGTCGTTTCACTGGTTCAGTCGTTGAAAACTCAGCAGAATTTGTAGAAAGGTTACGAATCATGAGAACCAGCTGTTAAGGTAAGCATTGCCAAAGCGTCAGAAAGTGAAGTTTGCAGTTGTATGTCGTGGTCATAGGCGCAACCACCCTATGGGACCCGTGGGACGCGTCCCCCAACTTTCGAACAGGTTGGGACGGTCCCCAACTTTTGAAAATTGTGAGGCAAACAAGAGCCCAAAATGCACTCCATTATTTTGTTATCAAATGCTCATAATTGCGTCAGCTTCCCCAGACCCCAATGCGGGAACTTACGACGCTCCCCCATACCCCCTAGTCGTTAGGAGCTTCTTGCCTTCCGCAATCTCTCCCCCTCTGTACCATTGATGCCAGTATAGTAAAAGGCTCTGGCCTTGGGCCTACTGATTTAATAGCCATTTCTAGCCTTAAACCTAAATACAATAGAAACCGTCTCACTAAATATGCCTACGATACTATACTTGCTGGTCCCTGCTTCCTGCATTGACAGCACACTTTCTGAAATTGACCATATCTCTAAGTGGGCATCCATTAGCAATCTTAAATTAAACCATGCTAAGACCAGAGTTGTCAAACGACCGAGGTCCAAACCTATTGCCCTCCATCCTCTCATCCCTGGCATCGAGCGCGTCCAGGAGATGGTTATTTTGGGTGTCACCATCTCTGATCGGATTGGCTTTGTGGCACACATTGACAAAATATGCTGCAAAGCCCGAAAATTCATGTTCGCGCTACGTATTTTGGTCGCCTACGGTCACCACGGTCAACGTCTCTTTGACGTTGTTAGAGCTACCACCTTCGCACGGCTACTTAATTTCTGCTTCCCAGTTTGATGGGGATTTGCCACTGTAGGGGAAAATAAACGCCTTAACGGTATTCTGAGAAAATTGACCCGTTCAGGCTTCCTCCCTGCCGATTTTCCTGATTTTGACAAACACTGTTCTAGAGTTTATTCTACTCTTTTCCGTTAAATTCTCTTAACCCATGTCACGTCCAGTTTATTCATATAATAGAGTCATATTTTTTTCACAGATCTAGATGGTTTAGGTACTTTTATATCGAAATCATCGGTGAAAAATTTGAGGTAAATTAAAGCCCAAATGTACTCCATTTAGCATCAAAATGCTCAAAATTGCGTCGGCTTCTGGGGCGGAGCCCCAGGCCCCGATGGGGAGCTTACGACGCTCCCCATACCCCCTAGTCGGTAGGGGCTTCTTGCCTTCGGCAATCGCAGCTTCGCGCCTTCGGCGCTCGCAATTCCCCACTCAGACATTCTATTTGGTCCCCCAACTTCTGGGCCGTGGTTGCGCCCCTGGTCGTGGTTGCGTGATTATGATGACAATGGTGTTTTTTATAATGATATTGCAGAACGGATCTTGCATTCATTTCTTAAATGCAAAATCCGTACCGCTCATGATCTCCTGATGAAACTTCATCCCACTGTGGCGAATCCAACATAATGATCGATGCCTTTGTCATCTGCGCCATAATTATTGTCTCGACCAACATGACGCAGATGCCATCATCTTCTTCCTAACTGGGGCCGTTGTTAGGTCTGTTGTCGCAACAGTTTATTATAGTTTCGTAAATTGAGCATTTAGATCCCTGAAGAGAGAGAATCCCGAGAATGCAGAACGCGAAGACCCTTGAGAGACAGAATCTATGGAGGAGTTTCGCTGCAATGCGGATCTAATAACAATGTTCATAAGTTCTTCAGCTCAATGAATACTGCATCGCTTGCAAGGTACAACGAACTTGTAGAATGTACAAGTTCATGAGCTGTTTGGTATGCCCCTGAAGGACAAAATCATTTGCAGATTCCTCAAATGTATGTCAGAATACGTTGTTAAAGTTTTCTCATTAAAACACACCATTTTTCATGAACCTTAAAGAAAGCAATCGTCATGGTAGTGAAGGATCTCATCCGTTGAATTAATTGAAAATAAGACGGGGTCGGTGCCATACGGTAGCTATAGAGAATCTTGTACATTTACAAATACATTTTGTATTCTCTCGAGTGCAGGGCCGCATCAAGACTAGTGCGGACCCGGGTGCTATGATTACCTTCGAAAGGCCCCCTCTGACGACCATAGAACGAGAATGCGCATATTACGAATATTAAGATTTGTAGAAATTGACGAATATTAACGAATATTGAAACTGGCCAACGAATATTAAATTTTTTAAATTTCTTTTCATTCTAAATTTGACAAAATCAGGGATTAATTGTACAAAATTCAGTGCCAAAAATTAGGCATTAGAACAAAAACAGTTACAAAACCACTGCACATATTCTTAAATTAGTAGTCTTGAATTAGTTCGTAAACAAAACGGAAACAGTGACGTCATAAACGAATATTTACGAATATTAACGAATATTAAAAATGCCATAATATTCACGAATATTTACGAATATTAAAGCCTCAAGTCACGAATTCTCGTTCTATGCTGACAAAGAGCATTTCTCATGCGTAATTTTAAGTCAAAAGCACTTACAGGGAAATGGATATAATATTTAACTATTTGAACTCTCAACCAGGCAAATTATCGAAATAAAACAAATTGTCAAAATGAAATAATAAGCATTTGTAATTTTGTACAGAATTATTTCAAACCCAAGAACAAGCACTGCACAACTGCTGACAAGAACAAGTTTAAAAAATAGCGCTGAGAGAGAGAGAGAGAGAGAGAGAGAGAGAGAGAGAGAGAGAGAGAGAGAGAGAGAGAGAGAGAGAGAGAGAGAGAGATTGATTATCTGTTTGATTGTCTACCTACCTCCATACTTCAGGCTACGTGCAAACGTAGCGGTAGACAAAAACAGCAATATACTTGGAAAATCACCAGTGGATACTTTATGGGCCCCAAGAAACTACACTCCCGGCCCTCAGGGCCCCGGAGCAATTAACCCGCCGCACCCTCTCTCATAGGGCCTGAACTCAAACTCGAGAACTAGCGGTCTCTATTTTGCGACGATGTCATGGTGATATCATTGCAGAGTGTAAAAAGCGCTATAGAAATGCACACAGTGGCAGAGAAACAGCGCCGTCTATGAATGCAGTCATGATGAACAGATTTGATTTATGCAGAGCCCAAGGCATTGATCAGGCAGAAGTAATGACGCACAGAGAAGCATTTTTGGGATCAGGTTTACCGTAATCGAGGAATGTCTTTTTCAGAGTCTGGAAGTCGACCTCGAACGAGCAAACAAGAACGAGGACAGACAGAGGATCGTAGGAACACACACATTTAGACAGATACGGAAACATAATATGGGAGTAGACAAGCATCCCAGACGAGCGTATCCACTTGGCGCTGTGGTCGACGTAGCCTATAGCTGCTGGGTTAGCTGTGCTGGTGGTAAGCCGATAGCTAGCAGATGGAATAGGCCGAGTCCTAGCACCTGGTGATCGAGACTCGAGAGAGATATAAATTTTATGGACATGGAAATCTATACCATGGCTTGCGGTGGGAAAATGTGAGGCGAATGAGGTAAAGCGTACCGTATAACCTTTAGATAGCCAGACTGGAGAGTTGGGAAGGCAGTCGGAATCGGGTTTTGGAAGAGAAGAGTTGAGTCGCTGAGTAAAGATCGAGGCAGATCGGTAAGTCGAAACATCCGTAAGATAGGAGAAAAGAGAAGAAGTTATTATTATCGTTATTATTATCGTTATTATTATCGTTATTATTATCGCTATTATTATTATTATTATTATTATTATTATTATTATTATTATTATTATTATTATTATTATTATTATTATTATTATTATTATTATTATTATTATTAATTACTAACACCATCATAACCTTTATGCTTATGAAGGCCTAGCGTTAGTAGGCCTATACTGTTCCCTGTAATAGTTGACGATATCTTCTAATAAAATAATTAAACTAATTGAAAATAATTAAACTAATTCTTATCATAGTAATTGTTATTTCAAAGAAGAGAAAGTAAGATAGCTATTATATTAATAAAAATTAAAATTGGCCTAAATTTTCATGCAAATTAAAAAAGGCCTAAGCGGTCTCTGTTTGCAAAGATGTTATAGCGACACACATTGGAGAGTAACAAAGTACAAATACAACAGTAACAGTCACAGGAACATCTATTTGTCGCACCTGATATCAGTTTCAGCCTTGT
>JACEVL010000091.1:382147-424772 GCA_020284085.1 Aporrectodea caliginosa
ATCAGATTATTGGTAGGCTACAATAAGAAATTAAGCGTCGAAATTAATATTTTCGGGTTCCAGGAATCGTTCTCTCGTAGCAACAATAGTGTGAAAATTTTAATTTTCAGGATGGTGGCCAATATGGCCGTCGAAACAGAAAATATGTATATCTCAGCTCATACATAAGATACAATGACAAATGAAGCGTCGATTTTAATATTTTCAGGGTCAAGAAATCGAACTATTGCAGTCCCAATAGTGGGAAAATATTGCTTTTCAAGATGGCAGCCAATATGTCCGCAAAAAAAATGGCTATATCTCAGCCCATGGGTTAGGGTTGACTGCAATATTGGCGGCCATCTTGGAAAGTTACATTCCCAAACTATTGCCACTGCGATCGTTCTATTTTCTGACCCTGAGAATAATAAATTCGACACTTCATTTGTTATTGTAGCGTATATCTGAGCTGAGAAATACATATTTTGTGTTTTGGCGGCTTTATTGTCCGCCATCTTGGAAAGCGACCTCTCCACAATAAGGCAAGTGTTAAAACTCAATTCCATGGTAGAATCAACACTTCAGTTTTAATTGCAACATAATAATTATGAGCTAATTATCTTCTATAAATACATCTTCATTTTGAACGAAAAAGTAGTGACGTCGACGACGAAGTGGGGTAGATTTCTACCCCGTGACACTTTGGACTGAAATAACTTTCTCAGACAACATGACATTGTGATGGTTTTGGTGTGAGAATAATCCAGGGTCTTAACTTGTAAACACATGGAACATCAAATTATAAGACTTCCTACAGTTGCTCCGCAATCAACATCCAAACACCGCTGGGGTAGAAATATACCCCATTTCGGCCTGCGAAGGTTAGACTAATATTTAAAATATTTCCATCACTGGTCTGATTACAATAAACACGAGAACAGAAGCTTTTGCGTTGTTGAGTTAAAAGTTTTGGCCTCAATTAAGGTTAGGTTCACTCAGTGGGCTAATCCACTGGATCCACTGTGTAAGTAACTTCCTACATTATTGCTCTTTGCGTCACCAACACCATAAAGTATTTCTGATTATTATTGTTCAAATGCGTAACCTTATTAATATTTGTCAATTCTAGTTGTTACAGTCAGCGTCGCAGTTAAGATTAAGATCAGCGTAGGGTTAGCATTAGCTCCACAATATATTGTAAATCTACAAAATCTACAAAAAACTAAGTCAAGTTTATTAACTTCTACGGTCCGGGGCAACCATTTCAAACGGTTGCCTCTGGTGGCGTATATCGTCCCTGAGCAAAGATCTCAACCCATTCGTCCACTAGCTATTGTCGTCCCATCGCATATACCGCTTCCTCATCTGCCCTCTCTTGATTAGATAGGATGTGATTCTGGATATCTTAATTAAGGATGTCCGCTTGTTGGTCGGTAGTCAAACGATCCATGATAAATTCAGTAGGAAGGGGTTTAGGCCCACAATTCCAACTCCGACGTTCTCGGACCATTCCGTCAGCAGGCTAACTCTTTCTTCCTTTTATCTTCAACCGATCCACTTCGTCCGCATGATACATGGGTGGAAATCGTTCGACTCGTATGCCTTTAGCGCTGCTTAACGAGACACGCTCCTCTCTTCACCGGTTACCTACTTTGGATTTCCTTTCGGTTGCACAGTTATTCGACCTATATACTTCTACGGTAATGAACAGTGTTGTGCACGAGACCAAAATTCCAAGACCAAGACCGAGACCAAGACCGCGGGGTCAAGACCAAGACCGAGACCAAGACCGCGTGGTTCAAGACCGAGACCAAGACCGCATGGTCCAAGACCAAGACCAAGACCAAGACCGCGTGATCCAAGACCAAGACCGAGACCAAGACTGCGTAATCCAAGACCGAGACCAAGACCGCATCATCCCGCACCAAGATCTAAGACTCAAGACCATAAATGCAATTCTCAGTTGTAGTGTTACATATTCCCATAATTCAGATCAGATGCTTATTATATTTATGGTTATGGTTTTAATCCCCAAGTCTTCGAGGTCTCATGAAGAGCACACCATAGCTAAACACACTCTCAGCAGGTGCAGGTGTTGCGGAATACAAAAAACTTTGCCAGTAAAGAAAAATTCCCCACCAAATACCTGATCAGCATCGTTTACCCGGCTACTTATTTTGCCTCGAGAAACTGCACCAGTGTAAGCTTAACTTCACACTAGAGCACCAGAAGTCATGGTTAACTGTACCTCAACGTTTTCTGGTCGCTTCTGATAACAAGCGAACAACGCGTTCCTCTCTCGCTTTGTCCTATGAAATTATAGGCGGATCGTCGCATGAATTCGCAGCTATCTCAGAAGTCCCTGAATAACCGAAAATATCGACAACATTTAACAAATAATCCACTCCAGTTCCCACCAAGGCCAAACCAAAGGCGGAAGACCAAGACCAAAGGCGAAAGACCGAGATCAGACGCCCAAGACCAAGACCACACCTTTAAGACCAAGACCAAGACCGCACCTTTAAAGACCAAGACCGAGACCAAGACCGGCACATTCGAGACCGAGACCAAGACCAAGACCGCATTTTTTTGGTCTCGAGACGGTCTCGAGACCAAGACCGCGGTCTCGAGACCACATCACTGGTAACGAATCTCCTTGACGCCATGCTAGCTTGTCACAAAGTCTGCATGGACACGTCAGTGTCCACTGGCAGTGTGGTTTGACGCTGACTCATTGACTTTTCCATCGTACCCAATGCTTCTAACGTCGTTATTGCTGGTCTATGAAGCTCGAGGATCGACTAGCTTGGATTATCCAACTTCGCGCACTACACAACCTCTACTATCAGAAGGAAGCTGATCATTGGGGAAAAGCTGGTCTTGCTAAACGCTAAAAGCTCTAGACGCCTGTGGTCATTTGTCTCGGGTTTCTTCGCCGTCCTTCTCGTTCCACTGAAACTCCATTTACAGATAAATTTCAGGAAATACTACAGTCGACCGACTTCCCGCTTCGACTGCTGATGCTCGTCCACTATCCACTGACATTCTCATCGACGTCCATCGTCTTCGATACCTATATCGGAATCGGGCCTTCGTCTAGTTCTAACGTCTGCAAATCTAAAATTATGTGAATCAGACCAAATACCCCTTTTGATATCAGCGATATTTTTAGATGACCTTGCTCCCTTTTTGGTTTATCTCTTTATCACTCGCTGAAGGTTGTATTTCTTCCTCCTAGAAACGTGCTCTTGGGCTGCATTTGGATTAATTTTTTTAATCACGATTAGTCGCACCATTAAAAATTTAATGGCGATTAATCGCACATTCAATTAAATCTGTTCAAGTTTATTTTTAAGGGTCCAGAATAATTAATAAAATAATAATGATTCAATCAAATAATTCAAACAAAATTCTAAAAGATTCTATTTCTTTACCTGTACATGGTCTAAAGCTGCAAATGCAGCCAGTTGCTCGAACAAACAAGTTTCTCAGCATTGTCAGTTGACCAGGATGCTTGCTTTTTATACAAAATGTTCCCGGAGAGAGAGAGAGAGAAAATGATCGTTCGCAAGGAACAGTAGTGGCCGGAGAAGCTAGATATTTTCTTGCTTATAACTTTCGTATCGTATCGTATCGTATTTAAGTATTTGTAAAGCGCCTCTCGTAGGGTGAACCGTTCAGAAGCGCTCCCAGTGTGCTAAGCCCCGCGAAAATAAACAGGTTTTGAGAAAAGCGAAGGAAGAAGAGAGACTGCCAGAAAGAATATGAGAGCGAGCAGAAGGAGAAAGAGCATTCCAAAGAGAGGGACCAATTGAAGCAAAGGAACGAACCTGGGCCATAGCAGTTCTACTACGGGGAACCAAGAGGTCAAGTCTATTGCAGGAACGAAGTGGACGGTGGGAGGAAGCTGAGTGAGGCCGAAGTATTACGCCAACCAGATATTGCGGGGCATGACCCCTCTTTTTGGGCCCCAGCATGCCCCTTCCATGGTACACCACTGCATGTGGACAAGAATCCACGTCAATATCCGGCTGCTAAGCGAAAAAGTCCCGCAACCCTTCATAAGTAACAATGTTAATGGTTTTGTCATTCAGTGCAATACTGTGAGCAATTGCATTTATCATCGCATTATATTTTCCACGATCCATTGTTTCACTTTGATCCTGCAAGTTCACTGGCGTCGGTAGACGTTGAGTTTCACCATCCTTCGATTTTTCCGAACCACGTGCTACGAAGGCATGCTTAGTAGCCTACGACGATGGTAAGATAACGACGGTTTACTCCGGTGGTATTGAAATTATCGGTTGCAGTATCGACTAACAAATGCTTTTTCAGATTTAAATTTAAATTGCTCATATATAACTGTTTTTCGTATTTTCTTTAACTCAGATGTTCGACGCAAATGAACTTATAGCAAATGAACTTATATTTTTTTATAAATCATAAGTCTTTTGTTTGATGTCAGCAAAAATATGAAAAGAACATGCGCCGGAGTAGACTACTGAACATAGCCTACGCATGTAGGATGTGCGCTATAGCCTACAACGCGAGTAGTGCTGGGTGACTCAGTAGAAAATGGGCGATAACCGATTACCTATTATTTGAAAAATGCTGATTATAGAAATAATTCTTTATTTTAGACTTTTCATCCAGGAACTTTAAACGCGTTTTTGCGTTAAAACTATTAACCGCAAATATTCTTACGCTTTAATCGCGAGAGTTAACGGCGATTTACGTGCAGCCCTACTTTCTTTCAGTAAAAAAGCTAACTTCGATTCCAATCTCTGCTAAAACTATCGACCTATCTCCAATCTATCCTTCTCACCCAAGACTCTTGAGCGTCTTGTTTTTCTCCAGCTTCTCCTCTATTTTGAACAATCTGGTCTTCTACACGCAAATCCTTCAAGCTTAAGGGCCCATCACTCTACGGAGACTACTCTTCTCTCTCTCCTCTCCGAAATCTATTCTTCTATATTGACAGGTTTGAACTCACCCTCCTGGCTCTTTATGATGCATGTTTGCGCAGCTACTGATGTGGTTGACCACAATATTCTTCTTCAGCGTATTGAGACTTCTTATGGGTTACCCTTTGCTGGTTTCGATCATATTTGTCTGAGCGTAATCCCACGTGATTATCTCGGGTGATTCCAGAGGTAAATGGATCCACATTAAACTGGGTGCTCCCCATAGTTCTGTCCTGGGTCCCCTGCTCTTCATTACATATACGGCTGACATTCCCTCTGTTTTCCCACTCTCTGGAGCTGCTGGTTATCTCTTGCGGATGGTGTACAAACACTTGTCATGGATCTCCTTCATCCCAGTTGCATTTAGTTGAGCGCATTCATTCCCTATCTAATTCTCTCCACTCCTGGATGACATCAAACCTTCCCTCCCTTAACGGTTCCAAAACCCATGGTGCATTTGGTTTGGCATCCTCAACAGCTTCTGAAGATTAATTTTGTTCTCTCTCGGAAATATTCCCGCACCATTCCTTTTCTTAACTTAACGTGATCTGGCTGTTACAAAACCTAGCGCCCTTTCTTTTAAAGACCACATCTCTGACCTTACAGGTTCTTTGTATTTTCATTTCTGGCGTCTTAAGAGTTGTTCGGCGTTCTGTCTCGTCCTGTTTTCGCCACGCTGGTTCACGCTTTCATGTGCTCTCGTATTGACTACTGTTATTAGCATCTCATTGATCTTACCAAGATTCGTCCTTCACCTCTCCAGTTCATGGGGCTACAACGACAGAATGAGCATAGATTTTTGGGGGGCGAGGCGATGGCTCGACATTTGGCTTAGGGTTGAAAATAGGATGATAATCAGAGGGTGAATTGAGTTCGCAGCGGAGGATTGGTGATAGTCCGGATGAGAAATGTGATGACTAAGTCGAGACTGTGACCATATATGTGAGTGGGGAAAGAAACATGTTGGATCAGATTGAAAGCACTAAGAGAGGAAAGGAACTGAGATGCAAATTGATCGGAAGGGTTATCGACGTGGATGTTAAAGTTACAAGTGAGGTCAAATTCATGGGGTGTGGTAACAGGAACAGATAGAAATGAGTTGAATTCCTCAAAGAACGTCGTCCTAAGTTTCTGCAGAGTAGGCTGATGAAGTAGGACGCAGGTATACATGTTGTAGTTCGTTAGTTCATATGTGGACAGTTTGATAGTGGCAGATGATGGTTTTGTATGTGTAGGTGTGCGAGGTAATGACAGTATGGTTAACGGATTAAGATGGCAATTCCGCCTCCGCGATTGGCGACTGAACTTTTGGATGAAGTTTTAGTCCGCCGGGATCAACTTATGAGAGAATATCCGCCAGGTCTATAGCTGCAAAGTTGACCGATGAGGTGATCCAAGTTTTGGTTAACTTAAGGCGATTGCGTCAGGACGGTGGTTAGAAGATGAAAAGAGGTCATGCAGTGCAGCGTAATGTTTTTCGTTTGGAAGTGAACTCGTGTTTAGTGTGCATAGGTTGAAGTGCGATGCAGAAACTGTCTCAGCATAGAAGAAGAAGCAGAGATAGAAATATTTTCCGACGTTTGAAGTAGAGGCGAGTTGTTGTGTGGAAATATGACAGCGTAATTACCGCGAGGCTGCCATATTCCGGAGTGGCTGATGTACAGGTTGCGAGTGGATGGGGGAGTATGGAGTATGGAATATGTAGTTAAAACGGTCACGATGATATTCATGTAAGATAGGTCTAGCATAGAATTGCTATTATGTGTTTTGTTTGCATGGATCGAACACCATGAACTATAGTTAAGATCCGCAGGACTGACTGCAAGACGTTAGACGCGATTGACAACTGACGGGTAGACAGATCGAAGGGAACGGAGCGCGGAGGCGAGTGACCGCGCCTATCATAGGGTGAGAAAGACAGAGGGCGGAGATAAGGTAAGGCAAGGGAACGAACAGGAGAGAGCGGATGGGGAGAGATTGAAGTTGACAGGCGGCGGTGGTAGAAAAGAGAGGGGAAAGCAGAAGAACGGATTCTCAGGGGAGATTCGGAAGAGAAAGCAGAGAGATTCGCATGAAGAAACCCAATCCGGCAGGATCGGAGGACAGCGTGAGATTAAGTAAACTCTAAAATGACCTGTCCTAGCTGAAGGTAGAGGCTCGACGAATCAAAGACTCTGTCATGAGAGAAGTAATGTTACCGTATATTAAATTTGTCGTTCTCTGTAAATAAGCTGCTAATTGATTGTATAATAAAATTTCATCTACTGAAAGACGTCTTGTCATTGTCTCTGCAAGATACGATCAATAACCCACGTGCTCAGTTGCAATCCGTCTCGTCTTCGGTATGGTCGTGATAGAACATCAAACATCTTTTCAGTACAGAAGGCAAGGCAGCGGAGGGAGAGGGGAGGAGGAGGAGGAGAGTTTTTGCATACTTTAGATGAAGCGGATGGTTGAATGAAAATAATGGCGGTGCATAGGCATGGTTTTGGAAAACAAAAGAAAATATCAGGCATTTAGGCCACTAAGTCAGATTATAAAAATCAGAACGGACTCTTCGACTCCAGAAAGAGATCCAGGCCGAAAACCAGAATAGGGGAAACGCCGAAAATGAGAAAATTAAATCTCTGACAAAATGCGCCGTGGATCTGCTGGCACCCGTCCAGAGGCGCGTTTACCAGTAGGCGCACTAGGCGCGCGCCTAGGGCCCCCAAATCTTGGAGGGCCCCCAAACGAATGAAAATATTTTTTTCAATACAAAAAATTGCATTTTTAAATTTAAAATTAGTTTAAATATAATTTTTTATATATCTTTTGCAGCTTGGCATTCACATAAAAGTATATAATTGTAATTGTAAAAGTAGCCTATATTATTGTAATTTATTATTGCTTTGTTCATTTGGGCAGTAATTGGGCTAATAATTCACTTTTTTTGAAAAATAACATCAAACTTGTTAGCAACAAGCAGCAACGGGCGTCTGCTGCAGTTTAGGCCTGCATGTGAAAGTTTGATAATTCCGTCATTTTATAGGGGCTTATAATGTTTAAAACTTTTATTAGTATTGATAACCAGTAAGTAATAGTAATTGAAATTTTAATAGTATTAAATATTGATTACAATCTGACGCGATGAAACGTTGCTAATATTCTGGAGCTGCAAAACGAAAGAAGATAGCTCTAATGACAATATTGAGGAATTCGTTTCAATCAATCAATTTTCGTTTATCAAAAAATAATAAGCTGACAAGTACGCAACTTGTAGGGCCAACAAGGAATAAATGCTGCAAAGAATAAATGCCACCAGCAAATCTCTGCAGGATCAAAGGCTGTGTTTGTCGAATTTGAATTATTTAATTCGTTAAAAGATTTGCTCAAACGTCGGAGAAAATTTCCAAAAAATTAGTAGAGACGGAGGCAAAACTTAAACTTGGTATTGAAAGCATTATGCCATTGCATATGAAGACGAACAGCCGAAGAAAACATTAAAGATTTTAAAATCTAAACTTAAAACTTATCTCTTCTCTAAGTAGCCTACTATTTTTAGTAAGTACACTGTAACGCGTCCTTTGAGTAAGACTATGTTTTATTAAGGCGCGTTATAAATATAAGTTGTATTGTATTGTATTGTATTGTATTGTATTAAAGGAAACGTACTTTAAATTGTTTCTGACGAAACTGCCAAGAATGACGTCATATTGATAGGACGATAAAAATTCATTGGTGGCACCTTACACGTCGTGTGTGACAACTTCAGTTCAACTTCGTAGGTTGTTGCACATGATAGGTTAAGCAACACCAGTTTAAGACCCTGTTTACAAGTTCAGAAGGGCCCCAAAAATGTTTGCGCCTAGGGCCCCGTTTTCTATAAACGCGCCTCTGCGTGTGACCCCTCATGAGACTGACAGAAAGAGTATTACTCACGCTCTTAATATATCCAAATAATGTATTCAACTATTCAACAAAATCAATTTCCTCCCCTCTATCGCTGATACATTCTGTTCATTCTTCTCGGACAAAATCTCATTCTTTCGCTTTACACTACAATCTCTTCTAGCCTCCAACTCCTCCAGCACTTATTCATTTCCCTTTCCAAACCAGACTCCTCCTGCCTCTCAATCATCTCTCCCAATTTTCTCTCCTGCCACTGAAACAGAAGTGTCACTCCTCCTAAACTCTCTTCCCAACAAGCAATGCGAACTTGATCCTATCCAATCCTCTCTCCTAAAAGACTTTGCTATACTGTCCTCGTTCCTGTAATCACCAAAATCATCAGTCTCTAGCTCTCCACTGGTAACTTACAGAGGGTTTTAAAGCACTCTCTCTTCTCTCCCCTTCTCTAAAAAGCAAATCTTGACAAGGAAAACCTATCTAACTACCGTCCCATCTCAAGTAATTAATTTCTATCAAAATTAACTGAACGAATTGTCCTTACTCGGCTCAATGACCACCTCTCTTCAAACTCACTGCTCAACCTCCACCAATCTGGCTTCATTAAACCCCACTCTAAAGAAACTGTACTCGCCTCTCTGTACAATAAACTGGTCTCTGCCGTCAGCCATCAGCAATTCTCCTGCCTTTGTCTACTCGACATCTCCGCCGCATTCGACACCATCGATCACAGTCTCGTTCTTCATCGACTGTCATCTTGGCTTGGCGTCTCTGGCACTGCTCTATTATGGTTCCAGTCCTACCTGCCTTAGAGATCCCTCTCTGTTAAAGCCTCCAATCACTGTTCGCAACCCCTCCCACTTTCTTGTGGTGTCCCTCGAGGCTCCATCCTGGGTCCACTGCACTTCATTCTGTTTACCACACCATTAAGCCATCTCATGGAATCCTCCTCTGTTGACCACCATCGCTATGCAGACGACACACAACTCTACATATCCTTCTCCCCAAGCTCTTTTCCCACCTCCATTGCAAAACTACTCAATGTGGTTAACCTAGTCTCTCAATGGATGTCGTCCAACCTTCTCTGCCTCAACCCTTCCAAAACAGAATTCATCATCCTAGGCCCTTCTGACCAAATCAACAAAATCCCTAACCCTTCAATACACCTGTTCACTAACTCTTCATCTCTTATCTAGTTGCCTTCACCTCTGATGCCCGTGTCCGCAATCTTGGTGTTACTTTTGATCCACATCTCTCCTTCTCCAACTACATCTCCAACCTCTCGCGCTCCTGCTTCATGCACGTTCGTGACCTCTGCCGCATCCGACACATGCTCGACTTCAAAACTGCCTCCATCATTGCTACCTCCATTGTTCACTCAAAGCTCGACTACTGCAATTGCCTCTTTCTAAATCTTGAATCCATCCAACTAAAGCGTCTGCAGCTCATCCAAAACTCATTCGCCAGAGCTGTCACCAGAACGCCCAAGCATCGGCATATCACTCCCATCCTCAAATCACTCCATTGGTTAAAAATCCCAGAGCGAATTCACTTCAAAGTCCTCTCGCTAACCTACAACTCCCTACAATACTCCCAGCCCAGATATCTCCGCGAACTCTTCACCATCCAGCCAACCCGCTCTATCCGATCATCCTCCGCCCTCACTCTTGCTCGACCTCCGTTCACTACTCATCTCAAGTTGTCCAACCCAAGCCATATCCAACACTGCATCAAGTCTCTGGAACGATCTGCCTCCTGAATTCCGTACTTTTATGGTTCCTCCACCATCATCTCCAATCACCCACCTTCATCTGCCACAGGCTCCTCTATCCATCACCCCAAGGCTTTCCACTTGAAACTAAAGTCTCTCCTCTTCAAGAACTCCTACGCCGACTCAACTGATCATCTTGTCACGAATTGCCCTTGCAGCTATATAATTTCTTCTTTAGGGATTGGTAAAGACAGTCGATAGTCTGGCCTAAGGTCCAGTATATTTAGACACCTGAATATTAGCCTAGCGTTGTAAATATAAACGTATATAAAGACAGTTTAACATATATATTAGACACCTAGAATATCGAATAGGGAACTATATATATAAAGGGGTCGATGACAAATCGGTGGCCGTTGGGTCCAAAGGGATGGGCCGTGAACGAAACTTGGAAAGGAGAAACAGGTGACTCCGGGCAGACGAAGGTCAGGGCTCGAACGCGTCAGGTCGACGCAAGAGAAGCACTCTCGAGGTTTCGAACGAAGGCAAGCTGCCTGACTTCGAACGAGCCAGGTCTACGACACGGGAAGTACGCTGTCGGTCTTTGAACGCGACGGGTCTACGACGCCGGAAGTACGCTGTCGGTCTCTGAACGCGACAGGTCTACGACGCCGGAAGCACGCTGTCGGTCTCTGAACGCGACAGGTCTACGACGCTTGAAGTACGCTGTCGGTCTCTGCACGCGACAGGTCAACGACGCCGGAAGTACGCGGTCGGTCTCTGAACGCGACAGGTCTACGACGCCGGAAGTACGCTGTCGGTCTTTGAACGCGACGGGTCTACGACGCCGGAAGTACGCGGTCGGTCTTTGAACGCGACAGGTTCACGACGCCGGAAGCACGCTGTCGGTCTCTGCACGCGACAGGTCTACGACACCGGAAGTACGCTGTCGGTCTCCGAATGCGACAGGTCTCCCTACGACGGAAGAAAGCGGTCTATCTTTGAACGGGTCAGGTCTCTCGACGTTTCCACATGCACTGGCTTCCCTGCGGCTGAACAATGGTCGACGAACTGTGAGTCTCGCATATTGTTGGGGAAGGGGGAAAACCTGGGAAGGGAAACGGTCATCGACCCGAGGAAAGTAAAGTAACTTAGAGTAATATAGAGACGTATACCCATAGGAACGTTAATCTTGTATTTTTTTCATTTTGACAGTTAATTTGTAAATGTTTTGTTTTGCTGGCAGAAGAACAACTGCTTAATACATTATCAAACTAGTTCTGCATTGTCTTGAAACTCCTCTCCATAACTGACGAGGCATAACCTAACCATTCTCAAAACAACTCGTGACACATCTACCTTGAAACTCCCGACCTAAACGAAACCCACCTTAACAGCTACTCTGCCCCTCTGATCATCTGGAAACCGGACTAGGACCTCCTTCGGACTACCCTATCGGACAACCCTTCTGACTAGACGCACCGCTCGTGAATAAACAGGCTGCGCTTGGCTTTCGAGTGGCGCTTAAGAAGTTTGGAGATTTCGATTACGATTACGATCAAACGTACTGAAGCGGGGCATTATGATGAAAAAAGCAGGTTTTTAGCTCAAACGTTTCTTTATTGAGCACCATTCTGTCACAGAATCCTACAGGCTTTGCAATTCCATCATTACTATGATGTATCTATACAGGTTTCTTACCACTCGAAATTGTAGATATACAGGTTTCTTACCACTGGAAATTGTAGATATTCCGCTGTGAAGAATGGCTTCGATTGATCTTCTGGAAGAGCTACAGTTGAACGATTACTATCTTCAGAAACTTTCTTTCAGCGAAGCAATTAAGTTGCGAGCAGAATCTCAGAATAGTTGTCAACAGCAGTATGGCCTTGAAATTGTGAGGAAGCTACTTTTGCTCGATTCAGCGGCAGTGATTTCAGTTACAACAGAATTAAATAAGCGTCTCAGCAACACAGGTAAAAATGAAGCAGATAACAAATTCCAATACGTTGCAGATGTTGTCAGACCACCGCAGAAAAGCAACATTAGACCTTCTTGGAGGAACGGTAAGGCGGAGCCTACTGAATGCAAATTGCATCCAATGGATTTATTGGTTGTCGCAATGAATTGTTGCGACGACTTTCTCAGACAGCTGCTGGTAGAAAAAATGGTTGCCAATAAGCTAAGTATTCCGATATTGCTTCCGGGTGTGAGAAATGGTTCTCATACGTTGCTGCTTTTCGCTCTCAAAAGTCTCGTTCCGGAAGTAAGGGAGGTCCCATCCTCTTTGACCGAAACATTAGTTGACGTAAGAAATCCATTCGTGTCGTTTATTCGTGTTGGTAACTTGCACAGATCCAAATCAAAACTGGTTAATGAACTTCTCAACCTCAGCTCTTTCAACACATTCTTTCACAGAGAATGTCCAAACGGATCTGCCAAACGATCAGTAGCAAACGGATCCATAGAAGCTGCTTGGTATCAGTCAGAAACAGCTACTGAACAAGAATTCAACAACTGTAGATTTTTCACAGCATTGAATCTTCGTGGAAATGCAAGAGATTATCCAAAACAAACACAATTTCTGTGCCAGTCATCAACGCTTGTTGTCTTTATGGTCGATTCTTTTAAATCATTTAAGGAATTGTACACGTGTGTTCTCAAGGATATTAAGGTTTCACAAAAAAACATAATTGTGTACTATATTTCACCTGAGTCACCCGATAAAATTGACGACAAATATTTCAAATTTTTGGAAGGTCTTAGTGATCAAGATGTAATTTGTGAAGTGAAATACGACTGGCTTCACGACACAAAGAAAATGAGTGACGATGAGCTTACGAACGGTTTGAGAAAAACGATATCAGATTATATCTCACAAGAACATATACATTCAAACCCAATGCCGACATATGCCAACATCAGTCGAAGTGGAAAAAATCTTGGGTTTCAGCTTGATGAAGCTAAGTTAGAATACGAATTAGGGAAAGCCCACGCAGACGAATTCGTCGATTTAGTTTCGAAACTTCCGCCGGATTGTAAGCCAATTCTACTTCCTCTACAAGGCGAACCGTGGGAAAAAATTGGAATGCTTGACCGCGAACAACGAGGAAAGACACACGATAGTGATCAAGACGAATATTTCATTGCAGAAAAAGAAACGGAGAAAAGAAAACAAAGAGAGATACAATGTCGCAGCCTAATTCAACAAAACGAAATAACTCGAAAATTCTCTTCACAATTTTACCGTCTGCAAGATCAGAATCTTTTGTACTACCTGAATTTCTGCAAGATGAAATTAGATGCCAGAAGTCGAGTTATCACATCAAACGTCGTAGAAAAATACAAGAAGGAGAAACAAGAAATCCAGCCACAACTAACAAATAAAGGGGGACCTGAAGTTAAACTAAGCAAACTGGAGTTGAAGATTGCAAACAGCGCCATTGGTCTAGAGCACATGCTGCGCGAGTGTGGTCAGATGTATGAAGCCGTAATTTCGGAAGAAATTGGTATGAAAAAGGAGCTGAAGGAAACTCCTTTTACGCCGGATGTTATATGCAATTTCCCTTCAATCATGGCCAGACTTCTGCTGATGGGTCAGCCGCTGGAATTAATGGACGGTAATACTTCAAATGTTCCAATCACTTGGCTGAAAGCTGTTTTAAGTCAAATCAGGATCATGACTACCAACGCAAAGGTATTTGTATTGTCGATTATTGGAGTTCAAAGTTCTGGAAAGTCAACTTTACTCAATGCTCTATTCGGTCTTCAATTTCCAGTGAGTGCTGGACGATGTACAAGAGGAATATACTGTCACCTAATTCCCGTTGATAAAGAATCTCTGATTGGTCAATACGACTACGTTATGGTTGTGGACACAGAAGGCCTTAGAGACCCTCAGGGTACAGGAGACTCAACTTTCAAAGACAACGAATTAGCCACTTTTGCTATTGGCTTGGCCGATGCCACAATAATTAACATGAAAGGAGAAAACTGGTCAGATATGAAAGACATTCTACAGATTGCTGCTCATGGTTTAATTCGTGTCAGGAAAACCAAAGCTGATCTGGAGCTGATGCCAAGATGCATGTTTGTGCATCAAAATGTCCCTGCTGTTGATGCAGAAGAAAAGAATTGGCTGGGCCAAGAAAAGCAGCTGATGCTTTTAGACGAAGCAATAAAGGCGTCTGGTCGTGAAGAAGGTTTCACAGAAATAACTAAATTTAATCAAGTGATCAAGTTTGATACTCAGTTAGATTCGTGGTATTTTCCGGACTTATGCAATGGAAGACCACCAAAGGCCAGAATAAGCCAAGATTACATCAGCAAAACAAGCGAATTGAAGAAATCCCTGATTCAGTTGGTGAGAACTAATCCTTCAAAATTGACAATCTCAGGTTTTTTTCTTCGGATGTCTGATCTGTGGAATGCGATGCTTCACAACGACTTTGTACTTTGTTTTAGAAACACACAGGAAATAATATCAGGTACGATTTTGAATGATAAAGTTTCTCACGAAGTGGACGTTTTCAAGAATCTAAACAGACTTGAACAGACAAAGTATCGTGAATCAATTTGTTCTTTCAGAAGTATTGATGAGATCCAGAAAGAAAAGGACAGAATATTGAGAGAAGTGCACGATGCTGTAGAAAAGAATTTTACAAATATGAAGGCCACTTTGAAAGGTGTTATCGACGCCACTGATATTTGTGCACCTTTGAAAAAAAAGTATGAAGTTTCGCTGAGTGAAATAAAAAAGATAGAACTTCGTCGTATTAAGGATGAAACAGCAAAAGTTATAAGTGTCCATATGAAGAAACTTGAAATCGGCAACGATCAAGGTGTAAGGGATTTGAAAGCTATACAGGATCTTTTGGAAAAAAATATTGAAGAGATAAATAAAGACAAATTGAATGAAACAACGACGAAAGAGTTTGAGGATTCGTGGCAGCATCTTATTGAAGCCAAGAAGAAGTTAGAGATGATCGAATGAACAGTATAGACGATAAAATTAAAGATAAAATACACATATTTATCAAGTTCCTTTCGGAAAATAAAAATTATTTGGAAGAATTATTTAAGAAGACTTCAGTTTTTGATATGCTGCAAGTACCTGAAAGTGACATGCCGCAAGTAACTGAAAGTGACATTGTTCAAAGGCAAAAAACGTGTAAGCCTACAAGATTGGTAATGGATTTTGTGTACTCGAAATCCTATGTTTACAAGGCTCAAAGCGGTCTTCAAGAGGCACGTAAAAAGTGGGAATTGCAGTTTCAAAATCAGAGAGACCTTGAATTCAATGCTTCCCATTTGGAACAGATCCTGTTCGAAGTTGGTAAGCTTTTGGGATTCTCAAGGAAAGAGCATGAAGCTGTGCTGAAATGATGAGATGTGCTTAGTCCTGCCGCCAGGATATAAGTTTACTCGTTGTTACACCATTAGATTCATTCAATTTGCCTGTCATTATACTTACAATCGATCTCTCGAAAACAGTAAGAGATTCATTTCACTGACCGATCCACTGGCTGATATCGATGAACACCGCCATAAGTCCGTCAGTAATTTTCGGCAGATGTCAGCAGAGGCAAACATCGACGCTGTCAGCAAACAAATCTTCGATTACGCGGAAAGGTCTTTCGTTAGAGATCTTGGTGAATTGATAAAAGCAGAAGTGTGCAAAGAAGACAATAAAAATCCTACGTTTAAGTCCAAACGCGCCTTTCTCAGAACGATTCTAACAGATCTTGGCCAAAGGACTCACAATGTAGCTCAAGTAAACGAAGAAAAGCAGAGAATTTTTAAAGAGTTTATGCTATATGTTGAGCTTGCTGAATCAGACGACAGTGCAGCCTTCTTCCTCGATGTAATATTGAAGTTACTGAAAGAAATGCTGACCAAAGAATGTGAAAACGCGTCTGAAACTGATTTTCAGAAAATGGTTGAAAACAATGTTGGGAGGATTATGGAGAAAGCTAAAAATGCTCTGAGACAGGCAGAAACAAACTGCAAGGGATGTGCAAGAGAATATGTTCGAATTTTCAAAGACTGCATGAACTTAAGAAATGAAATTGACTTCAGAATAAACACTCTGAGTGACTTTACAGAGGCGGTTCTGAAAAAATTGACAATTTATACGCTGACTTTCTCAGCCAGGCCAATTCTTCATTTGAAACACTCGTATGCGAAGAAAACAGAGCTGCAATCCGCTCACTGTTCGAGAAGATAATGGGATGCCGAGAGAAATGTCCTTTCTGTTCAGCGCCCTGTTCTCAATCACTGCAGCAACACGCCGGAGATCATCGTGCTAATCATTATCCAATGGGCGTCAGAGGTACAGTCGAATGCTGGGGTTTGTTTACAAATACAGAAGAAACTCATGATGCATTTGAAGAAGAACAGAGGAAGCCGAGAAAACTGGTTCTGTCTACTTGTCAAGCCATGGTTGGCACTCGCGTAGATATCCGAACTAGGGTTACCGTAAATAAAGCTACCAAATGGTATCAAAGAGATTGCCACTCATTCAAAAAGTACAAAGAAATGGACGAGTATAAAGACTGGGATATACCATATAGTCGAGACCATAATGCCTCATTATATTGGAAATGGTTCATGACTCAGTTTGTTGAAGAACTTGCTGAGCATTATGAGGCTTTGTCTCCAAAGATACCGGAAGCCTGGAAAAAAATAACATGGGAAGAAGCAAGAGAGAGCCTGAATGAGCATGATTTCAATTTCCAGTTAAGTGTTGAAGAACAGTGTTCGTGCTAAAATAAAATGCGGACTTACGCACGTTTCCCAGCTTGCTTATTCCTAACTCTGATACTTTTCTGACGCTGACGCTTTCAAAATAATTGGTGTAACTTACGAAGATTCTTTGCTTTCAATGTAAAGCGATGACGTCTTACAATTGTTAAGATGAGAACGGTTTTAATTTTATAAACAGTTGGTAGAACTGCTTTCATATAATTTTAGCGAATAATATCATCATTACGAACTGCTGTTTTTCTTCTATGCATTATTATAAAGGACTTTTGAGATATGACGTCTCATTGATAACAAAAGTGAACAGCAGTAATAATTATGGTAGATTCTTTCTTGAGAAGCATTGTTGTTTGACTGTGAACTTTCTTAAGTTGTTAGTTTTTAACTCTAATAAAGATGATTTGAGATGTTTCAGGAAAATGTTTTCTGTTATTATTACGCTTGATATTAATAACAGTGGTAGGAGTAGTTTTAGCGTAGACCTAGTGTTAGTATAATTAGGGCAACCTCCCAGAGGGCGATTATTTTGCCTAGACTCAAGCGCTTAGGTTCTAACCGCTCAACTTGTGACAACAATATTTCCTTACTTACATAAGTTATCTGGCAATAAGACAACCAATGTTGTTCAAAGTCTTGAAATAAATATTGTCAACAATATTTCCTTACTTACATAAGTTATCTGGCAATTAGACAACCAAGTTGTTCGGGGCCAAGAAATATATACATCCAGGTTAAAACGTTGTTTTCTTGTCCCCAACCCCTATTATGTAGGGTGTTGGGTCAGTAAGTCAACGGTTGCGGGTCCGAGCATGATGAGCAAAGTTAATGTAACGATCCTGGACAAGTTCGCACAATCTCGTCTGGGGTGTCCGATTAAGATTTACTTAACTGCACGTTGAAATAATTAAATATGCAAAAAAAAGAAGTGAATAATCAAATAAATATAATATAAATAAGCTCTCCCAGTGTTTTGCAATTGCAGTAATCAACGCTTCAGTGCCGTAGCCTTCCTTAGCAGATTTGGTCCCAAAGAACTTGACCAAAATAACTCTTTGCATGGGAATTGGGCTACGTTGGACCCATATATTCTCTCTTCGGGTCCCATATAAGAACATGGGTTAACCACCCTACATTTGTAAGAATGATATAATTTCAGGACGAATGAGACCACTTAGACACAAACGAGCACGCACCCACATACACACACAGACAGAAATACCGACGAAATGCAAACACTGACACATACATACGGACTCAGTTATGCACAGACAAGCAGATACACAGATACAGCTTCACCACGTTTGTCTAATTAATACCAGTACGAAACATGTAATCTTTGCGACTGTAAAAACAATACATATGGACACTAGAAATAAAGATGACGCACACAGACACAAGCATACGGACTCAGACATGCATAGACACACAGTTAAACAGTTTCAGAAATCACACACACACACTGACATATAAACTGACTCAAACATTATACACGTGCAGAGACACCCAAAGACATAAAGATAAATGAAGAAAAGACCCAAAATTGCACTGAGACACTGAGACATGGGGCGCGGTGGTGTAGGGGTATGTTCAGTGCCTTGCAGCCGGAGGGTTGCGGGTTCGAATCCACCTCCAGCCACCGTGTAGGGACCCTGGGCAAGTCCTTCACTCGCAATTGCTCATGCGCTGCGGCGTGAAACTCCTGATTCAGTGTCCGCGCTGTAGTCGGGAGCGCCTCTTGAATAGGAATCTGGTAGGGCGCTTATAACAAGTGCACATACATACATAAGATACATACATACATACATACATACATACATACATACATACATACATACATACATACATACATACATACATACATACATGATCGCACACAACCAAACATACACAAATACATACACAAAACTACAGAGACATAAATACATCCATAGAGATAGCTGTATCTATCTTCGTGCTGCTGCAGTCAGCTGTGCTTTAATCAGCCACCTCCACTTGTTAGAATATATTGCCACTGACCCGTCATTAAGGTTAAAAACTTTCATACCCCTGAGTTAAACACTCTGATTACTGGTTCACAACGGTGTAACTTTAAATTACCCTACCCTATGAAACGAAATTCAAACTAATTAGAGACGAAAAATCAATATGCAAGATATCACTCTATTGCTGTCAGTTGGTGATGGTCGATTTTGTGAAATTTTTATTCAAATAAAATTTTTAACAAAATTTTATATAAATTTTATTAATTGTTTATTTATTTATTTTTGTTTTTCGACAAAGACAATGTGATAAAAACTGCTTCAATGTTTTACATCTAATAAAAAGTTACTTAAACGGACAAAATAACTGAGCAAGCGCATAAAATGATATACAAACAAAAAAAGGAATATATTTTTTATGTTATAAAATTATGTTCATTGTCGCATGTGAGCTTATGCGGAACTGCAGGTTGAAATTCATCTTTACAAATTGATACCTTCATGTAATCGTTGTATATTAGGCCCTATACCAAGCAATGCATTGAAACAATGCTTGTCACTTGTCAGATGCAAATGAAGGCTACTTACTTATTTACTAACTCTCTGTGGTCTTAGCAGACGTGGGCGTAACGTAAATTGGTAGGTAATGTCACGCGTTGCTAAGATTAGGATCAATGTAGAGCACGTGTTGATTGGACCGCCTCCACTGGATATTGGTATGTCAATATTTCGATGTTATTGTCAACACCTGTGAGCAGGTGATTAAAACGACGTTCTGAGAATACGACCAGATCCACCGCAGCCTGGCTTCTACGATCTATTGGATTTCGACTTGGCTTTTCACTTGAAGCGACCATCGATTGATGTCCTAGGCATTATGATTACGGAGCTATAGAAGTCTTTAGATTATATTTGATTGAAACTATTTACAGGCTATACAAAGACTTTGCTAAAAATGAAGAACTATCTTGCTAATCTACACTATGGTAGCCTCGCCCAAAGCTGACTTTCAGAGTCATTATATTGTCAGGCATAAACGTGGAGGGGGTTTAGGTGAATGTTAACACCCTGGCGCGAAGAGCAGAAGATCAGTATGGACCCGGGATCGATTCCCGCTACCCTCTCAAAGGTTGACTCAGCCTTTCTTTCGCAAGGTGGCGTTGGGAAAATGAGCAGTAGGACGTGATGGGCGCCTTGCATGGTTGTCGTACAGTTAAATTCGACTCCTGTATTCGGATGAAGTTCAGGCCTACCAGCACTGCCTCGCCTCTGACGCCGTTGCGACTGTCCGCACTATGAGCTTGGCAATGGAGGCTTTATTGGGGGCCTAGATGTAATGTAATGTAACAAGACATTTATATAGCGCCACTTAAGAGTCTCACAGAAGCGCTCCAACCGTCTCTGTCTCAACTCCCTGAAAACTTAGCTCATTTTGGCTTTGCACCTGCCAGCAGCGGGCTAAGTTAGACATGGCTGCCCTTGCTACCGCCTTTCCTCATCTTTCTATCCTCTGTGGTGCGCGACCTTGATGCAACTCTGGACCAGGAGCTCACCTTTGCTCCTCACATTGGCTCACTCAGTCGTGCTTGCTATTATCAACTACGCCAACCACGCATTGTTGCTCACTCGCTAAATCCTACCGCTAACCCTGTCCATTCTTTTGTTACCATCAGACTTGAGTAATGCTGCTTTCCGGCTGCCCGACTGAGCTGCCTGGATCGCGTCCAACGCCCAGCAGCTCGCCTTAATTTCCGCATGCCCAAAATGTGACCACACATTCTCCACTGGCTCCCCTTAAGCAGCGAATCGCGTATAGGACATGTGCAGCTGCCTTAGTCTGGCTCTGCCTGCTAGGCCTCGCTCCTGCCTAGCTTAGCGAGCTCTGTAGCCCCACCCTTCGTGCTAGGAGCTCGCGCTCCCTCCGTTCGGCTGAACAAGGTCTCCTTTCTGTTCCTTTTTCTCACACCTCCACCAGGCAGAGGCGTGCCTTCACTGTGGTTGGCCCATCGATTTTGAATGGCCTCCCCTTGACACTCCGTTCCCTTCCTAGATCCCGTTCTCAGGCATTCCTCTCTCATCTCAAGATGGTCTTATTTGGCCGCGCTGGGGCTGGGAGCGCCTCTGAGTACTTCCCTTGAAGAGGCGCTATAGAAATTCTCGTTATGAATGAATAACGAATGAATATGCAATATAAAGGAGGAATATAGAGGAGGAAATAAAAAGTGTTTAGATGTAAAGGGAGAGTGTATTGTTATGGCTTTTCTAATCATCCTGGCTCAGGTAGATCTATAGCGCAATGGTGTTGGTGAGCCTTATTGCTTTCAGCGAAAAGAAATCGTTATGGTCGAAAATAGAAGATTTCAGTCGCTCCAGGTTTATGAATTTTCACGACGCTTATTGCTATTCTCTCAGCTGCATCGATATAGTGACGGTCTGCATAGGCTTAATGTTTTTTGAACGTGTGATGTCCTAACAATTGTCTTTCAGGCTCGTTGACGCACACAATCCGACTGTAACTAATTCGATATTCTGCCTGAAAGAAACCAGCTGTTGTTAAGATTAGACGTGAAACGAATCACGAAGACACTGGCTGCGTTTACGCTTAAATTTCTCTTTAGTTAAAAAATTTAATAATATTTCACATAACACGTTGGGAGCCTCTGATACTTGTATGAACTACCGCAGGAACTAACCTAATCGTAGCTGCAATTGAGATCAAATACTCTGTCTTAGGTACAACTGAAGAACTGAGGTCAAATTAAACTAGAAAACAGAGATTAACTAACGGAAATAGTCCTGGCGTTGATGAAATGCCATACCACGGGATTCGGACAACTGAAATCATTTACACGGAAATTGGAAGACATGGAACCAATTATGTGGACCTGAATAACTACCGCGATTGCATTTAGTCGCCAGGTCTTTCGGAGGACACAGAAATTGTGAGGTCTTTAAAGTAGTGCCACCCAGAAAAGAAACTGACTTGTGGACTTAAAGAACAATGCTAGCACTCAAACTTCTCTGGATATTTACAATCGGTGCGGGAATCTCTATCGGCGCGGCTTTGGTGGTATGTCTCGTCGTCAGGCTGATACAAAGCAATCCCGAAGACACTCCAAACAGTCTAGTCAACCGCGTCCCTGTTCCAGTCAATTGCTTCCGGTTGATCAAAGGAGATGAAGTGGAACAGCGGCGAGTTGTCCAGTACCAGAAAAATCACCCGAAAAAGGTCATTTCAAATGAGGACTACATCAACATGACGAGCGACTGTGCCAAGTTCATTGAGACGCGGGGCTACATCACATCTCCCCTGAGTGATGACGAGAAGAATTTTCCATTGGCGTTTGGCATACTTGTCTCCAAGGACGTCGAACTCTTCGAGAGACTTCTCAGAGCCGTCTATCGTCCACAGAACACCTACTGCGTTCACGTCGACAACAATGACAATTCAACTCTGCACAATGCAGTCAGTCAAATATCCGGATGTTTCGAAAACGTCTTTGTTCTTGGCAACAATACTGTCGAAATCACCTGGGGTATGCACTTGGTACTAGAACCGGATATCCAGTGCATGGAAGCCTTGCTCAGGTACAAGAATTGGAGGTACTTCATAAGCCTCACTGGTCATGAGTTTCCGCTCAGGACGAACTGGGAGCTAGTTCAGATTCTTAAGGTTCTCAGAGGTGTGACTATCATTGACGCGAACATAAACTTACCGCCATCTGACGGTGTGGTCGGAGACCTTGCTCCACGGATCGACGTGAGTTTCCTAAAGGCGCCAGTGCATGTCGCGGCCAAAAGACACTTCATCCAATTCGCAGTCAACGACGAGAAAGCCAGGCAGACGTCGAACTGGACAGAACCAGTGAGGCTTCCAGGCAGGTTTTACGTCCCCCCTCCGAACAGCGAATCTGGAAGGCACGTCGGAGGACCAGGAAGGCAAATGGGAGAGCGGCAATTCATTAATCGGTACAAGGTGAGTTGGCAGCATTATGTCATTGGTTGTTAATTTTCTTTTTCTTCTTTGATAATTTATTCGTTTATCCATCTATCGCATTTTTATTTTATTTTATTTATTTATTTGGTTCTTGTTTAATTTGCCTGTTTAATTGATATATATTTGTTAAGTTATTTATTTGTTTATATATCAATTTCGTTGCTAGTTTATTTGTTTATTATTTTATATAAATTTATACATTTGTTAAGTTTTTCATTTGCTTATTTTGGATCATGTTTTATTTGCTTGTTTATTTCTTATTATTTAATTATTTATTTGTTAAGTTATTTGTTTGTTTCTTCATTTATTTCGTCTATTATTTGCTTACTTATTTATTCGCTTATTAATCTTTTATATGTCTCCTTAGTTATTAGTTCATTTATGTATATTTTATTTACTTACTTTATTGAATATATATCTATTTGTTTTTAAACCTTTCTCTTGTTTATTTATATTTATTCACTAATCTAGTTGTTTATTTATTTATTGTTTCATATCTAGATATAAAACCAGAAAATTAAGTGATTGCATGAATTTTCCTCATCGGTTTTTTCACCCGATACCTCCGTTGGCCATACATTACCTTAGCGATTCTCTAGGTTGCATATGACGATAACGTATTGCTATAACAATAATACTACGTTAGTAAGGTCATAATAGAGTGAGGAACTACTGCTGTTCGGTAGTGCCTGGGTCTGTTATCAAACGATTGTGGATTTGAATCTGCTCATTCCGTGAAACATTGGTCCCGATCCTCAGAAAACATTTGCTGATTTGGCGTGGTATAGCATTTGCAGTCAATAACAAATAAATTAATTAATTAATGACGACAATAATTTTTAATGCATCATGCGTATCCTTAATTATCTATTAAGATAGGCCTAATATATATAACTCCACTCTTAGAATACGACTCCTCTACGCGCTGTCCCAATTTATGTCATGCGTAATTACCATGTAGAATATATATAGTCCCTTATGGGACATTTATAGGGCGCATATGGGTTCTTACATATCATGTTCATGGGTTTATGCTGGCAGGGTAAGAACAGAAATATCGTTGAGTGCACAGAGAAATAAGAGAGTCCTGGTGGCTTGCCCACGCACACACGGTCCAACCAACGGATTCTAAGGTGGCTACAGGGTCTTCAGAGTCTCCTGGCTGGAGTACTCTGTAGTCACATCTGTGTTGTCTGACGGATAGAAACTGATTCTGTCGAATTATGTTTTATCGAATGCGGCTTTGTTAGAAAGAGACCCGATCTGTTGCCTTGATGCATTGACGATAACGACGCTTATCAGAAGTTTTCTGTGTTTTGTTTAGATTAGTGTCTGCATTTAGAATCTCTACATTGTTTGCCCCCTCCATTAGCAGTTAAGTGATGCAGTAATGTTCATTCCCTTCCCCTACCATTTCCACTTTCCTCTTTCGTTCCATTCCTTCTTAACTTTTCTTCTTGCTCCTTTTCTGCTTCTCCTCATTATGCCATTGTCCTTTGCTCTTCTCATGTACTTCTGCTTCCTCTCTTCTCTCCCTTTTTTGATCTGCTTCTTTTTATTTATTCTATGCTCTGATTCCTCATCCCTATTCCTTATCTTCCCTCGCTGCTTCAATTTTAAACGACATCCACCCCAGCCATCTAACTGCCTGCCTGTGTGACCAGTTGGATCTTGACCTTAAACCGATATTGACCCTACCTGCCTATCGAATTTGTTTTGACTAAGTGCTGTGGATAAGCTGGCTCCCTCGACCCCGCTTTTAGGCTTTGCAGAAATTTCGAGATTACGACTACGATTACAATACAGTCGATATACAAAACGTGTTGGCTTACGTTTACAATTGCACTGCAACTGTACAATGAACACTGCGGTTTCGTTGCAACAAATTTATAAATTTAAAAAATCAAATTTTATTATGTCGGTTCAGCTGTTATAGTCAGTAATTAAACCTAGCCGACTGTTTAAGTTCTGTACGCAATGTGCGTACCTCAAAACTCTAATTTCGAGCCACTCACTGGGAGTGTCATCATTGGAATAATAGGGAGCTCCTACGTACTAGTAGGCGTTGGACGAGATAATTATTGTTCTTCTCGAGTTACTTGAAATGCATGAAAGTCAACGCTCAAGGTTCGTGAGAAATGTCATTGTTGTCAACTGGGTCAAGCGTCGCAAAGTCCAATGCAACCGTAGGCCTAATCGTAATCGTAAACACCATACTTCTAAAGCGCCACCGGACAGCCAAGCGCAGGGCACCAGCCTTTGTGAGCTACTCAAAAGGCGCTATGTCATGTGTTCGCATATACATACATACGCTTAACAGTTACTGAGCTGCAGTTTACTAGTTTTCGACGGGTCAGTAGATTCCTCAGCTACGCCACCCGGCACAGAGGTTTTCTAGAGGAAAGAAGTTGCCTCTTCAGAGTTCACGATTAATTGTACGCACAGTGTAAACGCATCACTCGCAAATCAGGATTACCGAAGCACTTCAATGATTATATAGTACATGTATACTTACGCTGACATCGGTATCATAAAACATTTACAACTCCAGAAGAGCGTCAAACAACACGTCTGTATATTTTACTTCTTATTGCCTGTCAAGACCTTATACGATTCTCAGAAATGATACAAGGCCTCTGTAAGCTATAAGCACGAAAGAAAGAAAACAGTCTCTTGAGGATTTTATGACTTGACTTGAAAAGGCGCCGGGCAAGATGAAGAGCAAACGGAGTGGCGAACCCCTGCACAGTTTGCTACCGATAAACGCTGTTGTTTAGTAGAGCAAAGCGTCTTGTTGTAGGAAACTATCTCTGTGGTTTAATACTAGACATTTTCCATTTTGTGGGTGTTTTAGTTACGCTTTTCATATTATAAGCAAGACATAGGCTATATATAAATAAATATATATATCTCTCGTTAAGTGACAGTATGGAGTACAGAGTATAGTAAAAAATTTACGATCTAAATATATGTTTGCATGGACGACATAGCAATAATAACTGAAGAGGACCGCAACAGGTTTAACCGTTATATATCCATAAACATTGCAATACTGCAAGTGTTGCCGAAAGACAGTGTGCTTTGCGGTCTTTCAAGATTATGTACACAGGTCTTGCAAATTGAAAAAGGTCATGTTCGCGACCTGCGTGCTCTCTGTTTGCGAGGTTGTCATGACGATGATCAGTGAAGCGTAACACAGTACAAACACTACAAAAACCGTAACAGGTGCATGTCCATATTGCACCTGACATCAGTCTCAGCCTTATAAAAACTTATGCTACAGGATTCTTTTATCTATATAGCTGAACTCCTTTTCTTCTGGCCGTTAAGAAGTAATAAGCCTTATTAAAGAATTGTTGTGCAGAAAATTGGTGAGTAAATAAACTGAAACTGTTAGAAGCGAAGTTTGATTAATGGCTTACGATTTTAGAAAACTATCAGATTATAGCGCGTTGAACTTAAGAATTTTGAGTTAAAAGCTCTGGAAGAAAATAAATCCGCTCTAGTCATGTATTCAATTAATGGGCTATTAAACTTGCAGGTTTGGCTGCCGTAACTTCTGCTTTGATGATTGCTTCGCGAAGAATGCAGCGTCTCATTTTCAGGCTACTCTGTTTTACGCTCTACCTTTAGTGCTGCAGGAAACGACAAGAACTGGAAAAGTAAAAGTTAAAGTAGGCCTAATGGCCTAATAAGCACCTTAACATTCCTTACTGAACGATGTTATGAGCTTTTGCTGGCAGTAGGTTTAGGTGTAATGCAGTTTTCTTCGCATACCGATGGCGGCTTATTCCAGCGATTTGAATATCGGGCTAGCACGGTCCGTAGGTCTACACGAGAGAGACCTCAAATGGCATGGAACGCATTCAAACGGGCAGCAGTGGTGAAGAATCTCACCCGATCAAATCATTGACAAATGAACGGTATCGAGGCCTATGCATTCACTATAGAAAATGTGTACCTTTGTATTTACTTTAAAACCCAGGTGTTGTATAGATCTGTGTCTGATGAGACATTATGTTAAGGAAACTGTTAGAACAGTTTCGGAATGCAATGATAAAATCAAATCGTCGTTTGTTGATAATAAAACACAGATTAATTGAAAGAATATTAAAATGAGAAATTGTTACAGGGCCGAAAAAAGAAAACCAGTGAAATCAAAATATCGATACATTTTTAAAGAAAAAAATGTTGACTGGAGTAATGGGTCAAAAGGAGACCAGACACCTTGAAGGAACCTGAGTTCCGCTTAGTAAGGCCTCTTTCCTTGAATGAAGTCGGTCATCAACCAAGTTGGGATTAACTGACAGATTGCTGGTATTAATATAAAGAATTATTACATAATTACAAGGCGAGCTTCAGTGGCTGAGAGTAGGCGAGCGCATCAAGTTCAAACTCTGCATCCTGGTTCATAAATGTATGAACAACTGCGCACAACGCTACCTGGCAGACAAGATCAGGCCCCTATCGGACGATGTCAATAGGTCGCGGCTGCGATCATCAAAGTCCGCTGATGTTTTGTGCCAGCCACTAAACCAAAGCGGGTGATCGAGCCTTTCGGGTCGCTGGTCCACGTTGCCTGGAACAGTCTTCCTGCACCCATTCAGGAAACCAAAAGTCTATCGCTTTTCAAAAACAGTTAAAATGCATTTATTACTTAATCACGAGCACTAACATTTGCGCTGACAGTAGACAGTTTTTGTTAAGCGTTCTAGAAGTAGCTTGCTACCAACAACGCTATATATAAATCGTCGTAATTACAATTACAATTACAATAACAATTACAATAATTGAGAGGAGAGGTTAATTCGTTAAAACACGTATACAGTTTGGTAATGACAAAGCTGGATCAGTGAATGGAACAAAATAATTATACTCAATACAGAAAACTTAATTATAAACCAGTAATGGCAATTGAAAATGAAAACAAAGAAGGAAGAGGGGATCACTGCTAGCGCAAAGGAGTTAAATAGAATATAATTGGATAAAGGCGTTTCAGTTTAGTTACTTCATAACTAAGTAATCGTTTAACTATAGACAATTCCATGCAAAAGCACAGGCAAGCCCTCAATATAGGCATACGGTAATTGTAGTTAGAATTAAAGATTGATAAAGCGCCAATTCAAGAAAAAAAACTTACCAGAGGCGCTCCCGACCCGAACCAGGCAAAATTATACAATTAATCTTACACTCTGGCTCTTGTAAAGCACGCCTCGTGGCGATATCGTCACTGGGCGTGACACACAAACCATAGCTATTCTCGGACGAGGTTTGACAGTTTTTGAGATTATTCGAAACAATATACCGAACTAGAATATTGTCTGGCTGCAGTGATCAGTAGACTATACTACGTTTAGAGAATCTGAAGCAGCAAATCCATGACGGTCTGATGGTGAAACGACTCTACACTCTAAGGACTATGCGCTAGCTAAAAATTGACGCCTATGCTAGGGACCTGCGAAGCTTCGATATTCGATTCGAAACGAATCCGACGATAGTATTCGATTCGATTAAAAAATGAGGTCATGACTTGAAACATTTTCAAATCATGAGGAAATGTGACATGTATAGCCCTTAACGCGTAATTGTCTTAATTGCTTAACCCTCGGGCTACCAAGGGGGGTTATTACGACCCCCCTAGGTTTTTTGCTTAGAAAACTTGTTCCATGTGGAATATAATTTTGATAATTTAGGTAGCTGTAGCAGGATCTTTTGCGCACATTTTGAGGTAAACATCATTGTGATATCTCATGCCATTCAAAAGTTACACCTGATATACCCGAGGTACCAGGGGGGTTGATACGACCCCTTAGTTTTCGTCTATAGTGTACTCATTTTTCTTCCTGGAAGAGAAACAAATATACCATTCTTTAGAGGGAATGCAGGGCTTCATTTGCATACTTAGATGTTTGTCTTTTGAAAACCGGAAGTGATCAAAATAAATAATAATACGCGTAATATGCGTAATATGCGTGAAAAATGTCTGAATGGAAGGACTCCCCCCTTAGTTATTTGTCGGTAGCGTATTCATTTATATTCCTGGAAGATAAACTAATATACCATTCTTTACAGGGAATGTAGGGCTTCATTTGCATACCTAGATCTTTGTCTTGTGAATACCGGAAGTGATCAAAATAAATAATAATACGCGTAATCTGTGTGAAAACGGCTGAATACAGCATCACAACGTAAACCATTATATATGTATGGATATATATGTACAGATGTATATTTATGCGTATATAAACATATGTAGGGATGTATGTGTATCTTGGATACATAGATCAGTTTCAAAACACACATAATTTTATATTTCTTTTATCCAAAAAGTACAAAATGTACGCAATAATATAAAATATCACTAATTAAGGGGGTTCCGTTGTTAAAAGTGATGTAATTTCGAGGTGCATTCACATAATGTACAACTAAATATACCATTCTGTGCAGAAATGAAATGCTGAATCCAATGGTGTATTACAAGTTATGATATGTGAAACCAAACACGAAATCCAGGGGAAGTCGTCTCAACCCCCTGGCCAGCCGATGTCACAAAAAAGCTTGGTAGCCCTAGGGTTAATGCGCGCAGAGTGGTTGTTGAATTGCTGCGTGCTGTGTTGCTGTAGTACACCTGTGCCATCAAGTACACATCAAACTGTTACCCGCTGATTATTTCGAGATTGGATACAAATTCGAACTTTTAAAACCGATTCGATTCGAGATTCGATTCCACTGAAAATGTCTGATTCGCAGATTCCTATACCCCATGCAATTTCCAGCTATTGTTCGGATGTACAGCCGGTATGCGCTTTGTGTACATCGCAACAAGCGACCTTACAAAGAAAGTATACCACCACCGTGTAGGATTTTTGGACGATGATTTTCAATTTCTTTAATCCAGACGCACCAGGGCGATACAGGGAATTGATCTACGGACTGCACCCGATCAAATTTATAAACCCATATATATATATATATGATTAGTTTTACAATTTTCGTCTGCGTATTTGTATCTCAGCGACCACAACTGTAAATGACGGATATATCACATAAAATTCTATCGTGTCAGTCAGTCGCAAACAAGTGAAACCTGTACGATCATCGATAAACCGTCATATAAATATCTGTTACTAAACACGAATTCAATAGTGGAAAACTTATGTTTTAGTTGCCCATTTACAGTCTCAAAGGCACCGAAGGATGGTATTATGATCGAAGAAGCAGGGTTTAAACTGAAAGCGTTTCTCAATCGAGCGCCATTTTGCCACAGAATCTCACAACTTCTGCAATTCTATCAGTAGGCCTACTATGTCGTTACTACAGGTTTCTTACCACTTGATATTGTAGATATTCCGCTATGAAAAATGGCTTCAATTGACCTTCTGGAGGAGCTAAAGTTAAACGAATACTATCCTCAGAAACTTTCTTTCAGTGAAGCAATCAAGCTGCGAGGAGGATCTCAGAATGGTTGTCAAGCTCACTATGGCCTAGAAATTGTGAGAAAATTACTTACGTTTGACTCCACGGCAGTGGTTTCTGTCACAACAGAAATTAATAAGCGTCTCATCAACACAGGTAACAAAGAAACAGAGACCAAAGGTCAATACGTTTCAGATGGTGCTAGAAGGCCAAGCACTAGAGATAAGAGAGGGCAGAGTCAACGAAAATTGCATCCAATGGATTTGTTGGTTGTTGTAATGAATTGTTGTGACGACTTCCTCAGACAGCTTGTGGTAGAAAAAATGTTTGCCAATAAGCTAAGTATTCCGATATTGCTTCCAGAAGTGAGAAATGGTTCATATACATTGCTGCTTTTGGCTTTAAGAAGTCTCGTCCCGGAGGTACATGATCCAATACGAGAGGGCTCAGGCTCTTTGTCCGATATATTAGTTGACATAAAAAATCCAGTCGTATCTTTTATTCGCGTTGGTAAGCTGCCCAGATCGAAATCAAAACTGGTAAATGATCTTCTCGGCTACAACTCTTTCGATACATTCTTTCACAGAAACTGTCCAGAAGGATCTGCCAAACGATCAATTTCAAACGGATCAATAGAGGCTGCTTGGTTTCAGCCATTAACAGCTACGCCTACTGAAGGAGAAAAAGCAACTGAACAAGAATTCAGCTGCAGTTTGTTCACAGAGATGCAAGAGATTATCCAAAGCAAACACAATTTCTATGCCAGTCATCAACGGTGACTGTCCTTATGGTCGATTCGTTTAAGTCATTCAAGGCATTGTACGAGAATGTTCTCAAGACTGTTGACGTGTCACAAACAAAGATCATAGTTTGCTGTAGTTCATCTGAATCTCGCGATGAAGGTGATGACACAAATTTCGAATTGTGGGACGATCTTTGTGGTTATGGTGTAATTTCTGAAGTGATTTACGACTGGCATGACGAAGAGCAAATGAGCGACGTTGACTTTACGAACGATTTTAGAAAAACCATTTCCGAATTTTTAAAGCAAGAATATATGCTGACATATACAAATGTTATCCAAAGAGGAAAGAATTTAGGGTTTTCGCTTGATGAAGACAAGATCGAACACAAATCGGAGAAAGCGAGTGCAGACGAATTCATCGATATAGTTTTGAACGTTCCGCCGGATTGTAAACCAATGATACTTCCGCTGCAAGGCGAGCCATGGAGAGAAATTGGAAGACTTGAACGTGAACAGCGAGGAAAGTCAGAAGACAAGAGTCAAGGCGAGCATTTTATTGCAGAAAAGGAAACAGAAAAAAGACGCCAAAGAGTGAAACAATGTTGCAGCCTCATTCAACAAAACGAAATAACTCATAAATTTTCTTTAAAATTTCATTCTCTGCAAGATCAAAACCGTTTTTACTACCTGGATTCTTGTAAGATAAAGTTAGATGCACGAAGTCGAATTATTATATCAAGCATCATAGAAAAATATAAGAAAGAACAAGAAAATCATCCGAAACAGTCAATTGAAAGGGAGTCTAAAGTTGAACTAAGCAAAATGCAGGTGAAAATTGCAAACAGCGTAATTGGTTTGGAGCACATTCTACGTGAGCACGGACAGATGTATGAAGCCGTAATTTCGGAAGAAATTCGTATGAAAGAGGAACTGAAGAAAGCTCCTTTAAAGACTGACGTCATACGCAATTTCCCTTCAGTCGTGGCTAGACTTCTTATGATGGGTCATCCGCTGGAATTAATGGACGGTGATGCCTCAAATGTTCCAATGACTTGGTTGAAAGCCGTTTTAGATCAAGTCCGAATCATGACCAACGCAAAGGTATTTGTACTGTCGATTGTCGGGGTTCAAAGTTCTGGAAAGTCAACTTTACTCAATGCACTCTTTGGTCTTCAATTTCCAGTGAGCGCTGGACGATGCACAAAAGGAATCTACTGTCACCTAGTTCCTGTTGATAAAGGAACTCTGAATGTGGAATACGATTACGTTTTGGTTGTGGACACAGAAGGCCTCGGTGCTTCAGAGTTCACTGAAAAATCGACTTTCAGAGACAACGAATTAGCTACTTTTGCTATTGGTTTGGCAGATGCTACAATAATCAACATGAAAGGAGAAAACTGGTCAGAAATTAAAGATATTCTACAGATCGTTGCTTATGGTTTAATTCGTGTCAGGAAAACGAAAGCGAATTTCGAGCTGATGCCAAGATGCATGTTTGTGCATCAGAATGTATCTGCTGCGGATGCTGCAGAAAAGAATTGGATGGGCCAAAAAAAGCAGCTCGTGCTTTTAGATGAAGCAATAAAGGCGGCTGGTAGTAAGGAAGGTTTCACAGAAATAACTAAATTTGATCAAGTGATCAAGTATGATCGAGATTCACATTCTTGGTTCTTTCCGGACTTATGGAATGGCAGACCACCAAAAGCAAGAATAAGCCGAGATTACACTGGAAAAGTAACCGAATTAAGGCAACATCTCATGCAGTTGATGAGAAATAATACTTCAAAATTGACAATCTCAAGTTTTTTTCTTCGCTTGTCTGATCTGTGGAATGCGATGCTTCACAACGATTTTGTACTTTGTTTTAGAAACACGCAGGAAATAGTATCAGGTACGATTTTGAATGATATAATTTCTCACGAAGTGGACGGCTTCAAGAATCGAAACAAACTTGAACAGACAAAGATGTGTGAATCAATTTGTTCCCATATAGGTATTGAGGAATTCAAGGCAGCAAAAGATATAATACTGAGAGAAGTGAGCGCTTCTGTTGAAGAGAATTTTACAAATATGAGGACCACTTTGCAAGATGTAATCAATGCCACTGATAGTTTTGCATCTTTGAAACAGAAGTATGATATTTCATTGAATGCACTAAAAGTTGAAGAATTGCGTCGCATTGAAGATGAAACAGCAAAAGTTATTAGTGTTCATTTGAAGAAACTTGAATACGACAACGATCCAGAAGTGATAGATTTGAAAGCTAAGCTGGCTGATTTGGAAAAATGTACTGAAGAGGTGGAGAAAGACAAATTGAATGAAACATGGATGAAACATATCGAGGGAAGATGGCTGCGTCTCATTGCTGAAAACAACACGCTAGTAAAAATTAGAGTGAACAGTGCAAAAGAGAAAATTAAGACTTCAATACGTGGATTTACCTCGAAGTTTTTTCTGGTAGAAAAAATAAAAATTGCTAATTTGGAAGATTTATTTAAGTCGCCTTTAACTGTTGAAATGCCGCAAGTATCTGACAATGACATTGTTCAAAACCAAAACGCACTTGCAAGATTGGCAATGGATCTAGTGTATTCCAAATCATACGTTTACACGGCTAACAGCAAGTTTAGCCATGCACTTGAAAAATGGGAGTTACAGTTTCAAAACCTGAGAGACGTAGAAATCGATGCTTACTATTTGAAAGTGGTTATGCTCGAAGTTGGTCAGCTGTTGGGAATCTTAAAGAAAGAACATTATGATGAAGTTCCTCCTGGAGCAGATGACATACGCTCCATTCTGCCGCCAGGATATAGGTTCAGTCGAGATTACACCACTAGATTCTGTGAATTTGCCTGTCATTACATATACAATCAATCTCTCGAAAACAATAAGAGATTTATTTCAATGACAGATCCACTGGCCGATATCGGTGAGCGCTACCTTAGATCCATCAGTGTTTTTCAACAGAAAACGGCAGACGAAAACACGAGCGCTGTCAGCAAACACATCTTCGATTATGCAAAGATAGCGTTTGTTAGAGATCTCGGTGAATTGATAAAAAGAGCAGTTTGCGTAGTGGACTATAAAAATCCTGCGTTTAAGTCAAAACGCGCCTTTCTCCGAACGATTCTAACAGATCTTGGCGAAAAAACGACCGGTTTAACTATAGTAAACAAAGAAGCTGAAACTGAGAAGCAGAAAATATTTGAAGAGTTTATGTCATATGTTGATATGGCTGAATCAAAAGCCAGTAAAGACTTTTTCCTGGAGGCAATATTAAAGATGTTAAAAGAAATGTTGGCCAAAGAAAGCACGTCTCAAACTGATTTTCAGAAAATGGTTGAAAATAATGTCGGACGTTTTATAAAGAAAGCTAAAAATGCTCTGACACAGGCAGAAACAGACTGCAAAGGATGTGCAAGAGAATATGTTCGAATTTTCAAAGAGCACATGAACGTAACAAATGATATAGACTTCAGAATAAACACTCTGAGCGGGTTTACAAATGCAGTTCTGGAAAAGATTGACAGTTTATACGATGACTTTCTCAGCCAGGCCAATTGTTCATTCGAAACACTCTTGTCGGAAGAAAACAAAGCTGGAATCGGCCCACTGTTCGAAAAGATAATGGGATGCCGAGAGAAATGTCCTTTCTGTTCAGCGCCCTGTTCCCAATCATTGCAGCACCATCCCGGAGATCATCGTGCTAATCATTAACCAACGGGCGTGAGAGGTACAGTCGATATGATGGGTTTGTTTGCAGATACACAAGAAACTTACGATGCAACTGAAGAAATACGTAGAAAGCGGACAAAATTGTCCTTGGATACGTGTCAAACTTTGGTTGGCACTCTCGTAGATCTCAGAACCAAGGCTACCGTGCAAGAATATAACAAATGGTATCACAGGTTGTTTAACTTGAATTACCACTCGTTCAAAAACTACAGAGGAATAGAGGCGTATAAAAACTGGGATATTCCATATAGTCAAGACCATAATGTTTCGTTATATTGGAAATGGTTCATGGCTAAGTTCGATAAAGAACTTGCTAAGCATTATAAGGCTATGTGTCCAAAAGTACCGGAAGCCTGGAAAGAAGTAACTTGGGAGGAAGCAAAAGAGAGCATGGATGAGTCTGAGTTGAATTCCCAGTAATTTGTTGAAGTGGCATATATGAGGAGCAAAACCCTTTCTCATAATCAGGCTTTACACAGTTTGCGAAGGTTTCGATCTGACACTGTTCTGACTATGTCGCGTTCAAAACATTTTGTGTAACTTGTGAAGATTCTTCGCTTTCAATATAAAGCTATGACGTTTAAAAATGGTTGAGATGAGAACGGGTGTAATTATAAGCACTTAGTGGCACTATTTTCACATAATTTTAGCCAATGAAATCATCATTATTGACTATTGTTTTCTAAATATGCATATATACAGGACTTTTGATATAACTGGTGTGTGTGCGTTTGTGTGTGTACACTAAATAGTTTTGCCATATGAAAATATTTCTATTATTCAGGGAACTTTCCTTCATTTACGCGGTTTGCTCATCTTTAGCGTAGGCCTACATTGTCCATTTTCCTATAGACAGCAACACAGACATTTTAGAAGTATCAGTTTTGCATTATATCATTTTTGACGATGTCATGTTATTTTGTTTATGCATTATATCATTATTGTTTTGCATTATATAATTTTTGCATCTTGTATCTTCTGTTCTTGTTGGCGAATTTCTGAACGGCTTCAGAATTCCTGGACATAAAAATGGTCCTGGGTTGCAGGATCACTAGGCTAATGTAAAAACACAAAAGGGAACGATGCATTTCACGGATGAGTACCTGATACCAATGCATAGTTACTGGACTCTGCGTCGCACAAATTCACTGCCTCTGACGGCGTCGTATCGACAACAGAAGTGGTCAGCGGTAGGCCTAAATGGTAGATTCTTTCTTGAGATGCTTTGTTGTTTTGACTTATGTGAACTTTCTTAAATTGTTAGTTTTTGACTCTAATAAAGATATTCTAAGATAATTCAGCAAAGTGATTTCTGTTATATTATTGCTGTTGATATTAATAACAGTAGTAGTAGTAGAAGTAGTAGTAGAGGACTAGTATTAGTATAATCACTAATTAGTGCCTATTATTAGAAGTGGTTATATAGTACTAGTGTTAGTGGTAGTATCATTGGTGGTGGCTGTAGTAGTAGTGACAGTAGTTTTTTCAGTAGTAATAGTAATATGTACAGTCAGAACAATATTATATTATATTCTATCTTTGTATTGATTGTATTATTATCTTAAAATCTTGTTCAACATTACTTTGTCTAAGGGATTCCATTCAACCTCCCAGAGAGAGATTATTTTGCCTAGACTCAAACGCCAAGAGCTAGATGCTGATGGCTTGGTCAATTATTGCCCAATGTTTATCCTGTCTCTTTCATCGAACATGGCTGAGAAGCTTGTTTTGATGCAGTTGACATGTCATCCGGAGACCGATAATTTATTACCCAAAATAAGTTGATAACACTCTCGTTTACGAAGGCTTCATTCCATCGATTCTGGGCTAAACTTGATTATTGCTGATTTCATTGTGGCTGATGATCGAACCACATAACTCTGATATATAGCTATCTGCATTATGGGAGTGATCACCAACGATCACAGAATTATCATCAAGCACATCGGAAAGTCGTTTCGTATCGCGGGCCGTCCTCTGCATTGTTTGTACTGGTTCCTCTTAGACCACACCCAGTCGGAAGTTTTTGGCTCCACCTGCCGAACTTGGGCAATAGAATTTCCGTACTTACAGAACTTATCTGGCAATTAGACAAAGAAATGTTGTTAGGAGCCAAGACGCTCTTCACGAGTCCCACATGAGAAGATGTTCAAGCGAGATGAAATTGAATGGTGTCGTGATGACTGGAGTAAATAAAATGGACGTGAATCTGTGTTCAAAGTTCACCTCAGAAATTGAATTGTGTTTTATGTTTGTTTGGGTGCGCGTGTGTGCGTGTGTGTGCGTGTGCGTGTGTGCGTATGGGTGGGTGTGTGCGTGGCGTTCAGTCAGTTTTAAGTAGAAAATGGTGTCGGGGTCCGTGATCCACATGCATCATGAAACACAAACTTTCAGCAGTGCATCTTAATTTCGTCTGAAACAGCGGATACCCACAGACGACGTTCATATCGGTCTCCAGTTTTATCAGGACTATTTATTTATATTACTTCGAGTTTACAGTAGAAACGGTCAACTAAAAAGGCAATTTATTCGCTATAGACTATAGTGACAGTGTGTGTGTGTGTGTACAGTTAGGTGAGACACGATAGCCGATTGGTTAGACTGCTGAACCTGTAACACGGAGAGTACAGGTCCGAGCGTCATCACCAGAGACGGTTACTGTGTAAGGACCTTGTGCAAGTCCTCAACTCACAATATCTCAGCTTCACCGTTTGATGTTTGGCCAGTAAATTGTGGCGCTTAATAAATGCATAATATGACAATACTAGCAAAAGTAAGGTCAAACAGTTTTTGTGTGCGTGCGTGATGTTCAATCAGTTTGAGTCAAAAACTGTCTCGTGGTCCGTGCATCATGAAGCGCAAACATTCAACTGTGCATCTTAATTTTGGCTGAAACAACGGATACACACAGACTACGTTGAATATCGATCGGTCTCCAGTTTCATGATGACTCTGTATTTATATCAAAACGAGTGGACGGAATAAACGGCCAATCAAAAAGGCAATCTGTTCGCTAGAGTGACGGTGTATAGTAAGGTTAGACTGTTGAACCTGTAACACGGAGAGTACAGATCCGAACCTCCTCCCCTGAGAGGCCATGACTGTAATGGGACCTTGAGCGAGTCCTTCACTCACAATTGCTCAGAGTCATCGATTGATGCTTGACCATTAAATAGTGACGCTTAATAAATGCATGAAATAACAGTAATGGTAATAGTAAAGTCATGCAGAGTGAGGAACTACAGTCTGTTCGGTAGCGCATTGGGTTTGTAAACCAACAATTGTACATTTGAATCTGCTAATCGCAATTAAGTTACTACTTGTCCCGATCTTCAGAAAACATTTATTGATTATGCGGGGTATTATAACTGCAGTAACTAAATAAATTAATTAATGACGACAATAATTGTTCTTGTATCAAGAGAATCCTTACTTGTTTATTAAGTTAGACCGAATATAATACACTGTATATAGCGCCACTCCTATAGAATGCGACAGCTCTACGCGCTTTCCCAATAATGATGTCAGGCGTCATTACCCTGTTAGAATGTTCATATAGGGTAGAAGTAGAACCTACCTACCTGATATGTACCCCATAAATGTCCCATATTTGGCATTTAAAGGGCGCATAAGGGCCCCAACATATTATGTTCAAAGGGCATATTCTGGCTGGGTAAGAACAGAAATATCGTAATAGTAAGCAAAACAGTGCGCAGAACAAATAGAAGTCACCAATGGCTTGCCCGCGCACACGCGTACAGCCCAACGAACGGATTCCCATCCTAAAATGAGAGCATCATCTTCAGAGTCTCCTAATACTCTGTAGTCTGTCTTCCGGTCTCTACGGTCTGATGGATCGAATCCGATTCTGTTCAATTATGTTTCTGGAATCCGATTTTTTTATGGAGCGACCATCGTCTGTTGCCTTGTGCATTTGCGATGACTACTCTATAGAAGTGATCAGTTTATTTTTAGGTTAATGTGTCTTATTTTAGAATTTGCATTGTTTGACCCCACAGGTATGATGCAGTAATGTCCATTCCCTTTCCCTACCCTTTACCCTTCTCCTTTCTCTTCCCTTCTCCATCCACTTCTCCTTCATGTTCTTCTTGCCGCTTCGTTTTCCCTACTCCTCATCCTTACCCTTCCCTTTGCCTTCTCATTGTTCTTTTGCCTCTTTCTCTCCTCCTCTCCTTCTTAATCTTCTTCTTGCTATTATTCATATTTTCATCCTTATTCCTCCTCTTCCTCTATGTCTCTTGCCGCTTCAATTATAAACACCATCCACCTAAGTCGTCTGTATGACCTTTTGGATCTAACCCTGAAACTGATTTTGACCTCACCTGCCTATCTAGTCTGTTTTGACTAAGCGCCTGGGGACAAGCTGGTTCCGGCGAGTAGGCTTTTTGGGCAATGTAGAAATATCGCGATTACACATTTACCCTATAACTGTAAGCTTACAATGAGCAGTGCTGTTTTGTTGTAACAAGTTTATTAATTGAAAGCAAAACAAAATTATATTTTGTTTGTTGAAGTGTGTTGATCAGTTCTTAGACTGTCTGTTTAGGTTCTGTACATAATGTGCGAATCCCAAAGCCTATCTTGATCGATATCTCGAGATTTCTGCAGCGCCCAAAAGAGCGAAGTCATCGGAACCAGCTTAGTCAAAACAAAATCGATAAGCGGGGTGCGTGTGTGTAAAATTCGGTTCCCAGTTAAGATCTAAGGAGGTCAGGCAGGCAGACAGTCATACAGCTAAGGTTAATGATGTTTAACCCTAATGTCGAAGCCACTCACTTAGAGTGTCACCTTTAGCGCGCTTTGGAAAAGATAATTTGTTTTTCTCCAGTCACTAGAAATGCGTAAAAGTCAACGCCAAAGGGCCGTGAGAATTGCCACTGTTACCGTATTGATTTGGTCTCAAAGCTAGTGCAAACAACTTTGCGTGCTCGTAATTACAATTGAGGCGTGTTCTTTGCACGTTTTCAAACGGATCAGTAAGTTCGTCACCCGGCACAGAGGTTTTGGAGAGGTAAGTTTAAGATTAATTGTACAACGCAATCACACGCGCATCACACGCCATTGAGGTGTATCGATACACTCCAAGGATTCTACGCACACTCAAACAGAAGCGCATATGGGATGCAGCTCACGCCCTAACCTATGTAGCTAATTGCTGTTTGATGCTATGTGTCTTTCAGTGGAGGCGCCAGGATTTCAGGTTGGGGGGGCTAAAGCTCCAAGCCCTTCCCTTTTGTCCCCTCCTCCCTGTTATTTGCAATAATTTCCCACTGTTTCGGGGAGCTGGGCCGCAGTTAGGGGCTAAGCCCCCTATCCGCCTGGAGCCGCCACTGGTGTCTTTCATTTTCACTATTTTAACTGGTATATGTAAATGTTCACATTTCCACAGCGACCGCACGTAGGTCGTTTAATTTGTGCTAAGGGTGAACAGTCGAAGATTTAATTTCTATGAAATGATTAAATCTCTGGGACCTGCCATTGTTATTGATTTTGTCTCAAAGCCAGTGCAAACAACTTTACGTACTCGTAATTCCAATTGAAGTGTGTTCCTTGCACGTTTTCAAACGGATCAGTATGTTCGTCACCCGGCACAGAGGTTCTGAAGAGAAAAGTTTAAGATTAATTAAATCTAAATTATTAATAAATTAAATAATTAAATTAACACATCACACGCACATCACACGCCAATGAAGTGTATCGATACACTTCAATGATTCTACGCACTCTCAAACAGAAGCGCATATGGGATGCAGCCAACACCCTAACCAATGTAACTTATTGGGCCAGAGTAAAATTGCTGTTTAATGCTATGTCTTTATTTTCATTATTTTAACTAGTTAGACAGTCAAAGATTACATTTCTATGAAATAATTAAATCTCTGGGATCTCATTTTTCATTTATGTGGCGTTCACACTTCTTGCGTCGCTAGTTAAACACTGTGAACATGGAAGTATAGGTCTTTATTATGCCCACGACTCAAGTAGAGCTGAGTCGGTGCTTTAGTCGACCTTGTTTTAAAGTATTTTTTTCTGTATTTTTTTCAAATCAGTTCGGTTTACTAAATATCGCGATATCTCGCGATCGGCTAAATATGTTATTTGGGCTTTATGTTCAAATCTGTATGCGCTATTGTGCAGCGTAGGCCTACGCACGATGCTGTAGAAAATGTGAACATTTACATTTACCAGGCCTGACAGTTCACGGTCCAACGCTCTCACACGTCGGGGCGAACAGGGTGAGTCTGGTTCTCCCTTACGGAAGATGGCGGTTTTGTTTTTCACCGAAGTCATTTCTTGGTTTTAATCGATTTAACGAAGTTTTCCGTTTGGTTTAACGTCGAGTTCCAGGCGGCAGGTTCAAGGAGGATCCGGTCGGACAATTTTCTGTCTTTGATAGAATAAATTATAGGCCGGCCTACACACTATTTGGGCGTTTTAGTCTTTAGGAATTTAGTCGTCTGCCACGTCACCCGTCTGCTGACCTACTTTGACTGGTCTCGCGTTTGACATTCATCACGGAGACTACGAATAGTCATCATAGTCGTGGTCGTAGGCCTATCCTTTCACCAACGCGGGCCTCGCAGATGCCTAGAGGGACATGCGGGTTTTGCCGTGTGGAAAGAATTTACAAAACAAAAATTGATTGGTGCATCAGACCGTGATAGTCCTTGCCGAGGCTCACACACAAACCTCCTTTAGAAACACAGCCTCCATCATTTGCGGTGTATTTAGGTATATTTACCTGCGCCTTATAAATCGTCATATATATATATATATACAGGGTGGCGCAAAGAAAGTGAGACCGCCTCGTGAAATCTTGTGCAAAATTATGTTTTGGGCGGTTTTTAAACTGTAAAATTATGGGAAGGTAGGCGAATGATTACTTAGTTTCGAAATAAATCCTGGAGTAAAACAAGTCTAAATCGACTTTGTAAAAAAAATTATGCCGATGGTAGGACTACGACAGCGCGTAAATCATGAAGCGGCCGCCCGAAATTAGTTAGAACAGCACGGACACGGAATATTCGGCGTGTGAGTGAGCTGATTTGCAGCCAGGATGATGATCCTCACAGCCACAAGAATCCAAGGGAATTGAAAGAGAAACTGGCATATCACGAAGAAGAGTGCAACGCATTATAAAGCAAGATTTGCAACTTCAACCGTACAAACGCGTAATAGGGCAGGTTATAAACGAAAACTGCAAATTAAAACAGTTACTTGGCAGATGTCAAAACGAGAGAAGTGTAGGGGCTTACGAAGCATTTGGTTTACAGATGAAAAGACATTGACTCTCGCCACACCGGCTAATTCTCAAAATGATCGTGTTTATTCTGATGCAAGGAAAAACACAAGTTCCCAGCAAAGAGACTCGTACGCGATCGTGAACATTTCAGTGGTGGCATCGTGGTTTCGGTCGGTGTATCTCGG
>JACEVL010000091.1:425001-483472 GCA_020284085.1 Aporrectodea caliginosa
AAACTTTTTAAATCCAATTTTTGGGTGCAATATGTTTCCCTTTAAAAGGGTTTAAACCCTTTTTTGGAAATTTGGCCCCAAAGGGGGGTTGGTTACCACCCCCCCCCCTGGTTTCGTGTTTGGTTTCACATATCTAATTTTTTAATATAGCAATGGATTCAGCATTCATTTATGCACAGAATGGTATATTTAGTTGTATTATGTGAATGCACCTCGAAATTACATCACTTTTAACAACGGAACCCATTAATTAGCAATATTTTATATTATTGCGTACATTTTGTACTTTTGGATAAACAAATATAAGATTACGTGTGTTTTGAAACTAATCTATGTATAAAAGATACACACAATCATCCCTACACATGTTTATATAGTATAAATGTACATCCATACATATATATCCATACATATATATCGGTTTACGTTGTACTGCTGTATTCAGCCATTTTCACACAGATTACGCGTATTATTATTTATATTTGATCACTTCCGGTATTCAAAGACAAAGATGTAGGTATGCAAATGAAGCCCTACATTCCCTCTAAAAAGAATGGTATCTTTGTTTCGCTTCCAGGAAGACAAATGAATACGCTACAGACAAAAAAAACTAAGGGGGAGTGCTTCCATTCAGCCATTTTTTTTCACGCATATTACGCGTATTATTATTTATTTTGATCACTTCCGGTTTCATAAGACAAAGATGTAGGTATGCAAATGAAGCCCTACATTCCCTCTAAAGAATGGTATAAATGTTTCTCTTCTAAAGGAAGAATAGTCAATAAGCTATAGTCGAAAAACTAAAGGGTGGTATCCACCCCTTCCCCGGTGACTCGGGTATATCAGGTATAACTTTTTGAATGGCGTGGGCTAACACCGTGATGTTTACCTCAAGATGTGCGCCAATGAATCTGCTATAGCTACCTAAAATGCAAAAATTATATTCCATATGGGAAAAAAATTATGCATAAAAACGTAGGGGGGGTGGCAACCATCCCCCCTTGGTAGCCCGAGGGTTAAGGCTTATAGCGCTCTTAGAAATTGAACGTATTTTCTAGTTTTTATATTAAATTCAATAAGTGTCTGGTTTGCTAGTATTGTTTGCAGTCAAACGCGACTCAAACTACATCTTAGCAACGAGTGACATCTGGTTCAAACAAGCATTGAAATGATGAAGCAATTTTGTTCCGATGACTGCTTAAAATTACAGTGTGGAAATTCAAAAAAGTTTTAAGTGAGGAGGGGCACATCCCCCTCCCCAAACCCCTCCTGCTGCTGGGCGCTGCAGGCCACAGCGATCGTCCTTCGGACGCCCGTTCATCGTATCCCTCCACTGACCTTCGTCCCCCGGGCCCCGGCCTACGTGTCGTCTCCGGGTTATTGTGCGTACACAGTTAAAATCCTGGCGGCGCCGCTGCAGTGCACTGCTTCTAGTGTTAATTGTACGCACATTATACATTTACATATATTATTATTACACGCAAATCAGGTTTATCGAAGCACTTCAATGGTTGTATAGTATACTTACGCTGAAGTCGATATCATAAAACATTTACAACTCCAGAAGAGCACCAAACAACTCGTCTGTATATTTTACTTCTATAGGCCTATTGCCTGTCAAGACTTTATACAATACCTATAAACGACACAAGGCCTCTGTAAGCTATAAACACGACAGAAAGAAAACAGTCTCTTGAGGATTTTATGACTTGACTTGAAAAGGCGCCGGGCAAGATGAAGAGCAAACGGAGCAGCGACCACCTGCACAGTTTGCTACCCATAAACGCTGTTGCTTAGTCGAGCATAGCGTCTTGTTGTAGACAACTCTCTCTGTGGTTTAATACTAGACATTTTTCATTTATGGTGTTTTAGTTACGCTGTATTTATACTATAAAAAAGACATGTATGGAGTAAAGTGCAGTGCATGTTTTAACACATTTAATAATAATAATAATAATAAGAATGCTATCAAGGGGGTAAAGTGTAATTGCAGTAAAAAACCCTGAAAAGTGTAATTTTATTATTATTGCTATAACATGGTCAATAATGTAATGAAGTGATTGCAGAGAACCAAAGCAATTGCTTGATTTATATCACAAAAACAACATAAATGGTTTTGTCAAATATATTTATTTTGAATAATATAACAAAAACGGCATTACACTTTTCAGGGTGTTTTCTAACATGTAAAATAATAATAATAATAATTAGTTAATAGAAAAGCGTAAATTACACTATAAGTGGTTACTAGCGGAAATTTTTCATCACAGTCAGAAATTATCTATGATACCCGAACGTTAAAATATTGTCCAGGGCTCTATACTGGCCGACAGAGAAGCCACCTACCGAGTCCTAAGTACAACGCAACACTACTACTATTTTTTAAGATACGTCAAATGAAAGGTGTAATCTTATTATTACACCATACAAAATATTACACTTTAAGCGGAAATTTTCACCACGCATTTTACACTTTACCCCTGATTCATACTTATAATAATAATAATAATAATAATAATAATAATAATAAAAAAAAAAACTTAGTGTGGTCACTGGGGACCCACGAGAAACATCCTTCCTTTATCAGCGCATCTCATTAACGACACAACGCTATAACGCAATCGCGTTCGGAGGTACTTTCGCCAACCAGGACAACGACGAGTAGGGTCATCTCCAGACAAATTACATCAGCTAGTAATCTCTAAGTCCCTGAGGGATCCTGTATACCTCGGGGCATAAAAAAAAAATAATAATAAGACGATTTGTAGAGCGCCGTAGCTCAGCCGAGGCCGAAGGAAAGGGCGCTGTACAAAAATTTAATGGCAGTCATATGATTGTTTAAAAGAGAAGTCTTTGGACTACTGGAACAAAGTCTGCTACTCTACTTTCAGTGTTATTGGAAACTAACATTGAAAGTAGAGTATTACCTGGGACATATCACCAAAACTACTGTGACAAATCCTAAAACTACTGGGGCAAATCCTAAAACTACTGGGGCAAATCCTAAAACTACTGGGACATTTGTCCCAGTAGTTTATACAGTTAAAATATGCACTTGTACAGAGTATAGTCAAAAGTTTATGATGTAAATGTATGTTTGCATGGACGACACAGCAATAATAACTGAAGAGGACCGCAACAGGGCTATCCGTTATATATCCATAAACTTTGCAATACGTGGCCATAAAACTGCAAGTGTTGCCGAAAGCCAGTAGGCTATGCTTTGCGGTCTTTCAAGATTATGTACACAGGTCTCACTTAAAAAGGTAAAGTTCGCGACCTGGGCGCTCTCTGTTTGCGATGTTGTCATGACGATGATCATTGAAGAGTAACAAAGTAAAAACACTATAGAAACAGTTACAGGTGCATTTTCATATCGCACCTGATATCAGTTCAGTTTCAGCCTTATAAATTTATGCAACAGTATTCGTTTATATAATTATACAGCTGAATGTTTTTCACTCTGGGCGGTAAGAAGCAACGAGTTTTAAAGTTTTTAGAGTATTATTTATCTATCTATCTATCTATCTATGAGATTTATATAGCGCCCCTTCAAGGTTACTACTCAGAAGCGCTCCCGACCCAGGCCCGGTCAAAAAGGAAGGTCTTAAGTAATTTATAAAAAGAAGAAGAGAAGTCTCGTGGAAGAGAACGCAGGTCAGAGGGGAGACCATTCCAAAGAGAAGGACCCACTATCGAGAATGCCCGATGCTGTCTGGTGGCAGAGCGAGCATGCGGTACCATAAAGTCACCTCTAGAAGCAGAGCGCAGAGATCGGCGACCAGAGCAGACCGAAGTCAATGTGAAGAGCTCCTGGAGATAGGTAGGTGCTCTACCCAGAACACATTGCCAGACAATAGATGAGACTCTATAATTGATGCGCTGCTGGACCGGGAGCCAGTGGAGGTCATCGCGCATAAAGGCAGAGATGTGGCCAAACTTAGGTACACCACCAATTGGTACAGAAAATTTATACAGAAAATTCATGAGTAAATTAATTATAACTGTTAGAAGCGAAGTTTGATTAATGGTTTTCGATTTCGAAACTATCAGATTATTGCTAGTTGAACTTAGTTTACTTAAATTTGAATTGAAAACTCTGGAAGAAAATAACTCTACGCTCTACGCTGGAAGAAAATAACTCTACGCTCTACGCTGGAAGAAAATAACTCTACGCTAGTCAGACATTAATATTAAAGTTGCTGGTTATTCTTGCTGCCGGCTGCCGTTACTTGTGCTTTGAGGTCTTGCGCAAACTGCAGCTTCTCATTTTCAGGATTCGCTGTTTGGAACTCTCTACATTTTGGGCTGCAGGAAACGATCTAAAGTCGAATTTCTAGTACTAGCTTAAGAAGCACCTAATTAATACATGAACCATCCTGACTTAAAGATTTTATCAGATTTTTAGCAGTAGGTGTAGATGTAATGGCTAAAACCGATGATGGCTTATTCATGAGATTTTAATCTCGAGCTAGGCAGCTAGCACGTTCCGTACACGGAAACCGCAAATGGCGTGGAAAGTATTCAAAGGGGCTTAGGTGATGAAGAACCTAACCCGATGAATTAATTGACAATTAACAGAGTCGATCGCTGGTGACAAACGGTGTAACGTTGCATTGACTTTTACGCCTTTGTGTTGTATCTATGCCTGATGAGACGTAATGTTAACTTGCTGCTATTCACAACTTAATTAATCGTATAGCCTAACTATATTCCATGATCAAGCGAAAGAACGCTTAGTAGAGTGACGCGGGGAGACAATCTCGTCTCCATTCCCGCCCCGCAATAAGTAAGTCTTCCCATCCCCGCCCCATCCCCGCCCCATCCCCGCCCCATCCCCGCATGGTTTGTCCCCATCCTCGCCCCATACCCGCAGGTTTTCTTCCCATCCCGACCCCATCCCCGCAGGACATCACATTCCCGAAAAAGTTTACACCAATTCAAATTTAAAAAAATAAAAGTTTTTAGATTACAAAGCTATTTGCATTGCTGACTGCTGCATTAGTCTGTTATTATCTCACCGACAGTTTGCACTAACCAAGTCCTGACTATGTCTGACTAGAAGGCTTCAGGAAATAAAAAATCAAAATCTCCTTACCAATTCTCAAGTTCTTAACATCACCCGGGTTTATTGCCCGCTCGATCGGTGTTACCGCGGTATTACCGAAATTGTTGTCCCCATTACCGCGGTATTACCGCAATTGTTGTCCCCATTACCGCGGGATTTACCGCGGTTTTCCCGCGGGAAATTCCCCATGTCACTCTTTAAACGCTTAGTTGCGCCGTCATAGAGGCCTACGTTATCGTAATTTGACGTGCATACCTGAAGCAAAACTATTCTCGGACGAGGTTTGATTGTTTTTGAGATTCTTCGACAATAACCGAACTAGAATATTCTCTAGTTAGAGTGATAAGAATAAAGAGACCTACCAAAGTTACATTTCTGCACAATTTAAACGCATTAATTGTAGTAATAACTTAGAACTGGTGTCAGGTCCCACATGAACATGGGACTCACCATTGGGCGACGGTAATGTTCAGAGAATACTCTGAGGAAACTCAGTCATGAAGGTCTTTAAGTAAAACTCACAAGACTACGTTCATATCGTTCTCCAGTTTAATCAGGACTATGTATTTATATCATATCGAGTAGGTGGGATAAACGGTCGATCAAAAAGGAAATTTATTCGCTACAGTTACGGTGTATAGTAAGGTGGGACACGGTAGCCGATTGGTTAGACTGCTCAACCTGTAACACGAAGAGTACAGGTTCGATCCTCCTCCCTTGAGGCGGTCACTGTGTAGGGACCTTGAACAAGTCCTTCACTCACAATAAAATTATTGCTCAGCGTCACTGACTGATGCTTGGTCATTAAATAATGATTTTTAATAAATGCACAAAATAACAATAATACTATTAGTAAGGTCATACAGAGTGAGGAACTACGGACTGTTCGGTAGTGCACTGGGTCTGTTATCCAACGATTGTGGATTTGAATCTGCTCATCGCACACTCCGTGAAACTATTTGTCCTGATCTTCAGAAAACATTTACTGATTTTGCTTGGTCATAAAACTGCAGTAAATAAATAAATAAACGACAACAATTTATTGTTCATGTATCATTAGTATCTTCAATTATTTATTAAATTAGGCCTAATATATATAAATCCACTGCTAGAATACGACTCCTCTACGCGCTCTCGCAATTGATGTCAGGCGTCACTACCCTTTTAGAATGTTCACATAGGGCCCAGGTACAACCTAGGGTCCCATATGGGACATTTATAGGGTGCATATGTGTCTTAACATATTATGTTCATGGGCATATGCTGGCATTTTAAGAACGGAAATATCGTTGGCAAGCAAAACAGTGCACAGAAAAATAGAAGTCACTAGTGACGAACCCACGCGCACACTTAGAGCCCACCCAACGGATTCCCATCCTAAGACGACAGCATCATCTTCAGAGTCTCCTAATTATTATAGGGTCTACTCTATAGTCTGTCTTCCGGTCTCTGTGGTCTGACGCATAGAACGAGTATGCGCATATTACGAATATTAAGATTTTTAGGAATTTACGAATATTGACGAATATTAAACTGGCCAACGAACGATGCAAGTACCGTGTATTACACAAACAAGGATTGTATGACCCAGATCTCTCTAATTCCCTATCCCTCCGCTCACGATTCCTAAACTGAGTGGGAGGATCTAGCCCTCAGCCGAACCGAATTAATCAAAATAAACGCATCAATGGAACTTCGGAACATCAGTCATCCAAACATAGCTTAAATGATATAGAATTACCGAGCGTGTGGGTTTCACCGCTGAGAGAAACAGATCGAGACAGACGGATAGAGAGGGAGAGCAATCGTAGAGACAGACCGACAGAAAGGGAGAGAGATCGTACGATTTCTTTCCCTCTCTGTCCGAGAGGGAGAATCGTAGAGACAGACAGAGACAGACCGACAGAGAGGGAGAGAGATAGTAGAGACAGTGAGAGACAGACCGACAGAGAGAGAGAGAGAGATCGTACGATTTCTTTTCCTCTCTGTCCGAGAGGGAGAGAAATCGTAGAGAGACAGGCAGAGACAGACCGACAGAGAGTAGAGATCAGACAGACAGACAGACAGACAGACAGATAGAGAGAGACAGAGAGAGTCATGGTCGGCTTTTTACAGAGTTCTTCAAAAGTAGGAAACGATTTGGGTATAGAAGCCTAATTAAGCGTAGGCCTACCAGCTTACGGACCACGGCTCTAAGTAGGCCTACAGCGCCGCAAAACCAGTGCACATATTCTTAAATTACTATTCTTAAATTAGTTCGTAAAAAAGCGGAAACAGTAGGGCCTAACGTCATCAACGAATATTTACGAATGCTTACGAATATTACAAATGTCCTAATATTCACGAATATTTACGAATATTAAAGCCTGAAGTCACGAATTCTCGTTCTATGGTCTGACGGATCGAATCCGATTCTGTCTAGTTACGTTTGAATCGTTATAATAGTAGATAGAACTAGAAACGTTGATATATTGACTCACTTTCTACCATTTATTGATTTTCCGTTCACATCGAAGATCGTTGACGGCAGAGAGAAGCATAACGATTTAATTTTCACTATTTCTTGCTCTCGACTTATTCAAGCGGATCAGAAAATACATAAATTGTAGTGAAAAATAGTAGGCATACTGTCATCAAGTATCGCTAACAAGCTAAAAAAAATCGACTATACACATGCGATAGGCCTACCAACAAAATAAAACTATCGCGATACTCGCTGCGATAATGGAAAATGTATCGTCGATAACAAGTATTGCAATACTTCATCGCGATCAGTATGAGAATTGTAGAAAAAAAACTGGAAGGTCAGACTGTGATTCATGTGGAGTTGGGGCGTGAAATGAAATCTTTACAATGGGTACTAAGAAAGACATGGGGGTTGAACCCCCAACCCCCGGCAATTCTCACCCTGATCGCGATATTAACAGCCCTGCTATTTGGGCGTTTTTAGGTGACGGTAGTTAGTCGCCTGCCAGGCTGCCACGCCACCTGTCTGGTGACCTACTTTGACTGTTCTCGCGTTAACATTCATCACGGAGACTACGAATAGTCATCATAGTCGTGGTCATAGGCCTATCCTTTCATCGACGCGGGCCTCGCAGAAGCCGTGAGGGACATGTGGGTTTGCCGTGTGGCAAAGCAGTTACAAAACAAAAATTGATTGGTGCATCAGACCGTGATAGTCCTTGCCTAGGCTTACACAAACCTCCTTTAGGAAAACAGCGTCCATCATATAAGCGCTGTATTTATGTACTTGCGCTTTATAAATCGTCATATATATATATATATTATATATATATATATATTATTTATGCCTAATAATAATAATAATCTGAAGTTTAAATAGCAACAGATAAAAATGAAGCCCACAGGACAAGATCCCCGGCCCTTATACTACAATGTGAGGCAGCATGTAGAACATAATTATGCAGCCAATATGTCCGCCCCACTCCGTCGCTTCGACTGTAAAATGCTAATAATTATTATGATCGACTGGGTGCATGTTATTGCCAGATGTTTTGATACATAATAGCAGACCAGCTGTAAGAAGAAATATTGAACAGGCGTGTATTGCGTTCTACATGTAAGTCATGCACAGCTGCACGACGGATCCATCGATGCATGGCCTGCCTTCATTTGCATACGTGATACAACCTTCTCAAATGTGTACAGACAGCTGCCAGACTATGACGTACATTGTCGTTGCATGTCCGCAAACTCGTTTCAGTTGCGGACTACTGGTTCTTCATTTCGCTGAAGACAACGCTTGCAGCTGGTTGGGTACGAGCCGCATACGAAGCAGAAGACAGAAAAGTATAGTCGACCTGAAATAGTAAGAACTAATTAATATCGAAGTCTAACGACGAATATTTACATTATTCAACTGTATTTAGGAATTCCTTAACTTCTATCGTCGAACGAGTGGTGCAGCATCACTTTTCGGTGACAACAACTGTTTTCCAGAATAATATAGTTTTCCACTGCTTTGAAACATAGCGCCGTGTAGGCCTAATACGTAGCCCCCCCTCCAAATTAAATTTAGCGAAATTCGAAGACATAGCCGACTTAACTAGACAAAATGAGTAGAAATCAAATGGTTAACATATGCTCTAAGGCTGTTTAAGCCCCCCATACACACTATCAGTACTTTCGGGGGGGGGTCCTCAGGCTTAGTTCATTGCGCCCTTTTACATGTAGCCTATGTAATCAGAAACTCAAATCCTCCCCAGCCAATTTCTCCTCTCTGCTGAAAGGATGATTATGTCCATCATGCTAAGCAAACTGAAATGCTGGAAACCTCAAATGAAGAAGTGACGATCCATAAAAACGGAGTTGCATCTTAACAGCATGATGACACTTGTTTAAACCAATCCAAGCTGTACTGCGATTCTTTTTGTTATGAAAGGATTAAGCTGCGTTTCGTTAAAAAAATAATCGTATTTAAAACCTTATAAATAGCACAATATAAACTGCGCCTTGCCTTATATCAGAGAACAGCAGCTGATCAAACATCGCCTTTAAAACCTCAAATTTGATGAAAATTTTACAAATTAAAACAAAAATAGTTGAAAGGAGCCGGGGCAAGCATTGCATGTTGGGTAAGAGTGGCACTCTCTACTCGCCAGAAAACGGTCACCACTTTTAGACACTTAACCTTGCATTTTCATGAGCGGGTGTGACGCAAAAGCAGTGGAAAACTATATTCTGGAAAACAGTTGTTGCAACTGTTTTTGTTTTAATTTTTTTCATCAAAGCTTAATGATCGATGGAACCGACCAATCACAGCTAAATCAACCGCCAGATATCTCAGCGACGATACGTCGCAAAATGCTCGCACATGAAAGCTCTGAAACCCCACGGTCAATAGCAAACAGTTATAACCTGTAGGATTATCGATATGACGTCATAGAAATTTCCGTTACCAAACGCGCGTGCTTACTAAACAAAGGATAACTTAAGTTTTCATAATGCCATTAAAGTCTCAAAGGCACTGAAGCTTGGAATTATGACCGAACGAATCAGGTCTTAAATTGAAAAACCTTCTTAATTGAGCACCATTTTGGCCACAATCCTGCTATAATGCAGAACCCACATTACTATGTCGTCACTACAGATTTTTTTCCACTTGAAATTGTAGATATTTCGCGTGGTAAAGAATGGCTTCAATTGATCTTCTAGAAGAGCTAAAGTTACACGAATACTATCCACAACAACTTTCTTACAGTGAAGCGATTAAGTTGCGTGGAGAAGGTCAGAATGGTTGTCCTAAGAAGTATGGCTTAGAAATTGTGAGGAAACTACTTATGTTCGACTCCACGGCAGTGGTTTCAGTTACAACAGAAATTAATAAGCATCTCAACAGCACAGATAACAAAGACACAGAGACCAAAGTCCAATGCGTTTCAGATGGCATCAGACCACCGCGAAGAAGCAACGTTAGACCTTCGAGAAGTAGTGATAATGCAGAGCCTACTGAACGCAAATTGCATCCAATGGATTTATTGGTTGTTGTAATGAATTGTTGTGACGACTTTCTCAGACAGGTTCTGGTTGAAAAAATGTTTGCCAATAAACTAAGTATTCCGATACTGCTTCCAGGTGTCAAAAATGATTCATATACGTTGCTGCTTTTGGCTCTAAGAAGTCTCTTTCCTGAAATACGAGAGGGCTCAGCCTGTTTGACCGATACATTAATTGACGTAAGAAATCCAGTCGTATCATTTATTCGTGTTGGTAACTTGCACAGATCCAAATCAAAACTGGTAAATGATCTTCTCAACATCAACTCTTTCAATACATTCTTTCACAGAGAATGTCCAAACGGATCTGCCAAAAGAGTAGTATCAAACGGATCCATAGAAGCTGCTTGGTTTCAGTCATCAACAGCTACTGTAAAAGAATTCAACTGTAGATTTTTCACAGCATTAAATCTTCGTGGAGATGCAAGAGATTATCCAAAGCAAACACAATTTCTATGCCAGTCATCAACGCTGGTTGTCTTTATGGTCGATTCCTTTGAATCGTTTAAGGAATTGTACGAGAAATGTCTAAAGGCTGTTGACGTGTCACAAACAAAGATCATTGTTTGCTATATTTCACCTCAATCTCCCAATGAACTTGACGACAAATATTTCCAATTTTTGGGCGATCTTAGAGATCGCGGTGTAATTTTTGGTGTGAAATACGACTGGAATGACGAAGAGAAAATGAGTGACGTTGACTTTACAAACGATTTGAGAGAAACGATTTCTCAATTGTTCAGACCAAAACATGAAGAGTCAGATCAAATGCCCACTTTTGCAAATATTATCAAAAGTGGAAAGAAGTTAGGGTTTTTGCTTGATGAAGGTAAGTTGGAATACGAATTAGGGAAAGCCAATGCAGACGCATTCGTCGATTTAGTTTTGAAACAACCGGAGGACTGTAAACCTGTGATACTTCCGCTGCAAGGCGAACCATGGAAAGAAATTGGAAAGCTTGAACGTGAACAACGAAGAAAGTCACAAGATATAGATCAAGATGAATATTTTGTTGAAGACAAGGAAACAGAAAAAAGACAGCAAAGAGAGATACAGTGTCGCAGCATTATTAAAAAAAACGAAGTAACTCTAGCATTTTCTTTACAATTTCACATCCTGCAAGGCCAGAGTCTGTTGTACTACCTAAATTCTTGCAAGATAAAATTAGATGCCAGAAGTCGAGTTGTCACATCAAAGCTCCTAGAAGAATATAAGAAGTTGAAACAGAAATACTCCGAACAATTGCCAAATGAAGGGGCGCCTAGAGTTAAACTAAGTCAAATGGAGTTGAAAATTGAAAACAGCACCATTGGTCTCGAGCACATTCTACGCGAGTGTGGACAGATGTATGAAGCTGCAATCTCGGAAGAAATTCGTATGAAGGAGGAGCTGAAGAAGACCCCTTTAATGCCGGACGTTATACACAATTTTTGTGCAGTTGTGGCTAGACTTCTACTGCTGGGCCAGCCACTGGAATTAATGGACGGTGATGCTTCAAATGTTCCAATAACTTGGCTGAAAGCCGTTTTAGGCCAAGTTACTCTGATGACCAATGACGCAAAGGTATTTGTCCTGTCGATTATTGGAGTTCAAAGTTCTGGAAAGTCAACTTTACTCAATGCACTCTTTGGTCTTCAATTTCCAGTGAGCGCTGGAAGATGCACAAGAGGAATCTACTGTCACCTGGTTCCTGTTGATAAAGAAATTCTACATGCAGAATACGATTATGTGTTGGTTGTGGACACAGAAGGCCTTGGAGCCTCAGAGTTTATGGAAAATTCGACCTTCAAAGATAATGAGTTAGCTACGTTTGCCATTGGTTTGGCGGATGCTACAATAATCAACATGAAAGGAGAGAACTGGGCTGAAATGAAAGACATTCTGCAGATTGTTGCTCATGGATTAATTCGTGTCAGGAAAACGAAAGCGGAATTGGAGCTGATGCCAAGATGCATGTTTGTGCATCAGAATGTTCCGGCAGCGGATGCAGAAGAAAAGAATCGATTGGGCCAAGAAAAGAGGCTCATGCATTTAGACGAAGCAGTAGAGACGGCTGCTCGTGCAGAAGGTTTCACAGATATAACTAAATTCGATGACGTGATCATGTATGATCCAAAGTTGCATTCTTGGTATTTTCCGGACTTGTGGAATGGCACACCACCAAAGGCCAGAATAAACCAAGATTATATTGGAAAAGCAAACGAATTAAGGCAACACCTGATGCAATTGATGAGAATAAGTCCTTCAAAATTGACGATTTCAGGTTTTTTTCTTCGGATGTCTGATCTGTGGAATGCGATGCTTCACAACGACTTTGTGCTTTGCTTTAGAAACACACAGGAGATAATATCAGGTACTTTTCTAAATGATAGAATTTCTCACGAAGTGTTCAGATTAAAAAATCTAAACAAACCAGAACAGACAAAGATTCGTGAATTAATTTGTTCTTTCGTAAGTGTTCAGGAATTAAGGGCAGAAAAAGAAAGAATACTGAGAAAAGTAAGAGATGCTGTAGAAAACAATTTTACAAATATGAAGACCACATTACAAGAAGTCATCGACGTCACTGATTGCTGTACAGCTTTGAAGCAAAAGTATGAAATTTCGTTGAATGTATTAAAAGATGGAGAACTTCGCCGTATTAACGATGAAACGACAAAAGATATAAGTGTCCATATGAAGAAACTTGATATCGGCAACGATCGAAGAGTAAAAAACTTAAAAGTTAAGCTGGCTGATTTGGAAAAGCGTACTGAAGATGTGGAGAAAGACAAATTGAGTGAAGCAGAGGTGAAAGAGTTCGAGGAAAGATGGCATCACCTTATCTATGACAACAAAATGTTAGTAGATGAGAGAATGAAAATTGTAGAACGTGAAATTGCGGAAGCAATTCGTGGATCAGTCCAAAAGTTGAGTCTGAAAGACACAGTTCAATTTAATAGGCCTACTTTTGATTGGGAAGATATATTTAAGACGCCTTTAGTTGACGAAATACCGCAAGTCACGGAAAATGACATTGTTCAAAATGAAGATGTAGAAGTAATCGATTGTATGCCGGCCACATCTCAAAATATCAACAAGGCTAACAGGATGCTTGCAGAAGCACGAAAAAAGTGGGATTTGGAGTTTCAAAATAAGAGAGGCCTAGAATTCGATTCTTCTCTTTTGAACCAGGTTACGCTGGCAGTTGGCCAGCTGTTGGGAATCTTAAAGAAAGAGCATGAATTCCGTGCTGAACCAGATGAAATATGTTCAACTCTACCGCCTGGTTATAGCTATACTCGTGATTACATCGTCAAATTCATTAAATTTGCCTGTCATTATGCTTACAATCGATCTCTTGAGAACAATGAGATATTCATTTCAATGACTGATCCACTGGCCGATATCGGTGAACGCTACCTTAGTTCCGTCAGTCATTATAGACAGATTTCAGCAGAGGCAAGCATCGACGCTGTCAGCAAACAAATCTTCGATTACGCGAAAAGTTCTTTCGTTAGAAATCTTGGTGAATTGATAAAAACAAAAGTATGCAAAGAAGAGAATGAAAATCCCACGTTTAAGTACAAACGCGCTTTTCTCAGAACCATTCTAACAGATCTTGGCCAAAGGACTCACAATTTAACTCACGTAAACGAAGAAAAGAAGACAATTTTTGAAGAGTTTATGCTATATGTTGAGCTTGGTGAATCAAAGGCCAGTGAAGACTTCTTCCTCGATGTAATAGTGAAGTTACTGAAAGAAATGCTTACCAAAGAATGTGGAAACGCCTCTGAAACTGAATTTAAGAAAATGGTTGAAAATAATGTTGGAAGTATTATCAAGATATCTGGAAAAGCTCTGCGACAGGCAGAAATAGGCTCCAAAGGACATGTAAAAGAATATATTCGAATTTTTAAAGAGCACATGAAAATAGGAAATGCAGTTGACTTCAGAATAAGCATTCTGGATGGCTTCACAGAGGCGGTGTTAGTAAAAATCGACAATTTATACGCTGACTTTCTCAGAAAGGCTAATTCTTCATTCGAAACACTTTTGGCGGAAGAGAACCGAGCTGGACTCCGCCCACTGTTCGAGAAGATAATGGGATGCCGAGAGAGATGTCCTTTTTGTTCAGCGCCCTGTTCTCAATCACTGCAGCAACACGCCGGAGATCATCGTGCTATTCATTATCCAACTGGCGTGAGCGGTATTGTCGATTGCAGAGGTTGGCTTACAAATACACAAGAAACTCACGATGCAACTAATGAGGAACAGAGAAAGCCGAGAAAATTGTCCGTGGATACTTGTCAAACAATGGTTCGCTCTCCAATAAATATTCGAACCATGGAAACCGTGCAAAAATATTCCAAATGGTACCACTATTGGTTTAACTGGAATTACAAATCATTCAAAAACTACAAAGAAGTAGCTGAATATGCAAATTGGGATATTCCTTATAGTGGAGACCCTAAAACTTCGTTATTTTGGAAATGGTTCATGGCACAGTTTGCTACAGAACTTGCTAAGCATTACAAGGCTGTGTGCCCAGTAATACCGGAAGCCTGGATTAAAGTAACTTGGGAAGAGGCAAAGGAAAGCTTGTATGAACTTGACTTAACTCTTCACCATCCAGCCACCTCGCTCTATCCGATTCCCCTCCCATCTCGCATTCTGCCGTCCCTCAGTCAATACTTGCCTCAATTTCTCCAGCAGATCGAGATCCCGTTCCTCGGACGCTACCTGCCTCAATGTGTCCAACCGATCCATATCCCGCAATGCACCTCCACTCTGGCACAAACTTCCCCGTCATCTGCCTCAGGTTCCTCTACTGATCACACCACAGGCTTTCCATTCCAAACTGAAGCCTCACGCCTGCAAGAATTCCTTCCCGAATCCATCCGATCCGCCTTCCAAGCTTTCTCGATCTAAACGGAACCCGCCCTAGCAGCTGCTCTGCCTCCTCTCTCTGGTCTCTCTGGCAACCGGATTCGGACCTCCACTGGACATCGATCGCTGGTCGAACCCTTCTGACCTGACGCAGCGCTCGTGAATAAGCGAATTGCCCTACGCTTAGCTTTAGAGTAAGCGCTTTCAGAAATTTGTAGTTTACGATTACGTCTTCGATGACTTGAATAGGGCCTACCAGACTTCAAACTCACGTTTTACATCTTGAGGTACTTTTCTAAATGATAGAATTTCTCACGAAGTGTTCAGATTAAAAAATCTAAACAAACCAGAACAGACAAAGATTCGTGAATTAATTTGTTCTTTCGTAAGTGTTCAGGAATTAAGGGCAGAAAAAGAAAGAATACTGAGAAAAGTAAGAGATGCTGTAGAAAACAATTTTACAAATATGAAGACCACATTACAAGAAGTCATCGACGTCACTGATTGCTGTACAGCTTTGAAGCAAAAGTATGAAATTTCGTTGAATGTATTAAAAGATGGAGAACTTCGCCGTATTAACGATGAAACGACAAAAGATATAAGTGTCCATATGAAGAAACTTGATATCGGCAACGATCGAAGAGTAAAAAACTTAAAAGTTAAGCTGGCTGATTTGGAAAAGCGTACTGAAGATGTGGAGAAAGACAAATTGAGTGAAGCAGAGGTGAAAGAGTTCGAGGAAAGATGGCATCACCTTATCTATGACAACAAAATGTTAGTAGATGAGAGAATGAAAATTGTAGAACGTGAAATTGCGGAAGCAATTCGTGGATCAGTCCAAAAGTTGAGTCTGAAAGACACAGTTCAATTTAATAGGCCTACTTTTGATTGGGAAGATATATTTAAGACGCCTTTAGTTGACGAAATACCGCAAGTCACGGAAAATGACATTGTTCAAAATGAAGATGTAGGAGTAATCGATTGTATGCCGGCCACATCTCAAAATATCAACAAGGCTAACAGGATGCTTGCAGAAGCACGAAAAAAGTGGGATTTGGAGTTTCAAAATAAGAGAGGCCTAGAATTCGATTCTTCTCTTTTGAACCAGGTTACGCTGGCAGTTGGCCAGCTGTTGGGAATCTTAAAGAAAGAGCATGAATTCCGTGCTGAACCAGATGAAATATGTTCAACTCTACCGCCTGGTTATAGCTATACTCGTGATTACATCGTCAAATTCATTAAATTTGCCTGTCATTATGCTTACAATCGATCTCTTGAGAACAATGAGATATTCATTTCAATGACTGATCCACTGGCCGATATCGGTGAACGCTACCTTAGTTCCGTCAGTCATTATAGACAGATTTCAGCAGAGGCAAGCATCGACGCTGTCAGCAAACAAATCTTCGATTACGCGAAAAGTTCTTTCGTTAGAAATCTTGGTGAATTGATAAAAACAAAAGTATGCAAAGAAGAGAATGAAAATCCCACGTTTAAGTACAAACGCGCTTTTCTCAGAACCATTCTAACAGATCTTGGCCAAAGGACTCACAATTTAACTCACGTAAACGAAGAAAAGAAGACAATTTTTGAAGAGTTTATGCTATATGTTGAGCTTGGTGAATCAAAGGCCAGTGAAGACTTCTTCCTCGATGTAATAGTGAAGTTACTGAAAGAAATGCTTACCAAAGAATGTGGAAACGCCTCTGAAACTGAATTTAAGAAAATGGTTGAAAATAATGTTGGAAGTATTATCAAGATATCTGGAAAAGCTTTGCGACAGGCAGAAATAGGCTCCAAAGGACATGTAAAAGAATATATTCGAATTTTCAAAGAGCACATGAAAATAGGAAATGCAGTTGACTTCAGAATAAGCATTCTGGATGGCTTCACAGAGGCGGTGTTAGTAAAAATCGACAATTTATACGCTGACTTTCTCAGAAAGGCTAATTCTTCATTCGAAACACTTTTGGCGGAAGAGAACCGAGCTGGACTCCGCCCACTGTTCGAGAAGATAATGGGATGCCGAGAGAGATGTCCTTTTTGTTCAGCGCCCTGTTCTCAATCACTGCAGCAACACGCCGGAGATCATCGTGCTATTCATTATCCAACTGGCGTGAGCGGTATTGTCGATTGCAGAGGTTGGCTTACAAATACACAAGAAACTCACGATGCAACTAATGAGGAACAGAGAAAGCCGAGAAAATTGTCCGTGGATACTTGTCAAACAATGGTTCGCTCTCCAATAAATATTCGAACCATGGAAACCGTGCAAAAATATTCCAAATGGTACCACTATTGGTTTAACTGGAATTACAAATCATTCAAAAACTACAAAGAAGTAGCTGAATATGCAAATTGGGATATTCCTTATAGTGGAGACCCTAAAACTTCGTTATTTTGGAAATGGTTCATGGCACAGTTTGCTACAGAACTTGCTAAGCATTACAAGGCTGTGTGCCCAGTAATACCGGAAGCCTGGATTAAAGTAACTTGGGAAGAGGCAAAGGAAAGCTTGTATGAACTTGACTTAACTCTTCACCATCCAGCCACCTCGCTCTATCCGATTCCCCTCCCATCTCGCATTCTGCCGTCCCTCAGTCAATACTTGCCTCAATTTCTCCAGCAGATCGAGATCCCGTTCCTCGGACGCTACCTGCCTCAATGTGTCCAACCGATCCATATCCCGCAATGCACCTCCACTCTGGCACAAACTTCCCCGTCATCTGCCTCAGGTTCCTCTACTGATCACACCACAGGCTTTCCATTCCAAACTGAAGCCTCACGCCTGCAAGAATTCCTTCCCGAATCCATCCGATCCGCCTTCCAATCTTTCTCGTCCTCAATGAACCCGCCTTAGCAGCTGCTCTGCCTTCTCTCTCTGGTCTCTCTGGCAACCGGATTCGGACCTCCACTGGACATCGATCGCTGGTCGAACCCTCTGACCTGACGCAGCGCTCGTGAATAAGCTGGTGCCCTACGCTTAGCTTTAGAGTAGCGCTTTAGAAATTTGTAGTTTACGATTACGTCTTCGATGACTTGAAATGGACCTACCAGACTTTAATCTCACGTTTTACATCTTGCTTAGGCCTACTTCTTATACCCTGTCGCTTTCAAAATATTTTGTGTAGCTTATGAAGATTTGGCTTTTACTGTAAAGCAAGGGCGTTTTACAATTAATTGTTCAGATAATAAAAGGTTAAATTACGAACACTTGGTAGCAATGCATTTAAGATAATTTAGCCTATTTTTAGGCAATGATTTCATCATTATGAACTACTGTTTTATGTCTGTGTCGTACATACGGAACTGTTGAGATACGACTGGTACCTGTAGGCTACATACTTAGATATAAACAAATAAAATGTTTGGCCATTTGAAATGTTCCTAATGTTAAGAGATCTGTTCTTCATCTACGTGGTGTACTTAGGCCTATACTTTAGCGTACTACGCCCATGTGCCTACAGCAATAGAAGACTATTAGAAGTTGCATAATTTTTGCACTATATCGTTTTAGACTAGATTATATTGCTTTGCATTATATCCAGGGCTTAAAGTGTGCATGGACGGTCATGGACGGCGTCCAGGCACTTATTTTCAAGGCTGGACGCCGTCCTGCCACTTATTAGGCAGCAGCGCCTGGACGCCGTCCATGCAGCGTCCATGCAACAGTGTAATTCCTCTACGTCACTTTCAACAGCATTTAATTTTTTAAGATTCCAATGAAATTTCATGTTGTCATTTTGATTTCTGAATGTGTTCTACCGTGTAAGTGTAACTTGTTTCTCCACCTCATTCCTGACTTGTACATTCTAGTTAACTTTTCATCAAACCGCACGTCATATACGCGCTTCCGGTTTTATCGTCTGAGTTTTCGTAGGCCCTAACAACTAGGACCTAGTTTACGATCTACCTGACTGTCACATGACTCACATTCACTGTGAGTCTTGTCTTGACTGTTTCATGACTGAATGAACTTATCAAGTTAAATGACTTCAATACAACGCATTGAAACAATACGATACGATTCACCTAGACCAGGCTTGTCCAACCTACGGCCCGCGGGCCACAATCCGGCCCGCCGAGTCAGTTCATTCGGCCCGCCGAGCCTTTAAAAATATTGACTTTTCGTCTGTCTAAAATTGGGAATTGAATTCTACGCTGGCGCGGTATTGAAAATTTACTATAATTGTTTGCTTCACAAGACAAACGAAGTTTAAATGCTAGGTCTATGTTGCAATACTTAATGTTGTTTTCTGCTCAAACAACCATGGCGGAGTCAATAAGTGCAAGCACAGAGCAAAAATTGACTCAGAATGTCGAGTTTAAACAAATTTGTAGACCGAGGAATGTTTTGTCATTGAACATTCTGAGGGTGTTGTCTGCTTAATCTGTCAAGAAAGGAGCGCAGTGAACAAGGAATATAGGCTTACAACTAAGAGGCTTTTCCAAATCTGTCCTATCCTGCCCTTATATTAGGTATATTGCACTCTTTAAGGCAGTCCATGTTTATTGTTGTGAACAGTTTTTGTCTACAATGGCAAACATTTAAAAACTCAAGATCACTAACAGATGGACATTTAACTAGAACCCTTAGAATAGCTACATCAACTGTTGAAGCAGATATAGAGTACTCGTGCAAACAAAAGCAATGTGAAGTATGATATCCCATTAGTACAAAGAAATCAACAAAAATGTCACTCTTCAGTCTTCATGTAGGCAAGTAAAATTATTGTTCTTTAATAGACCTATGCGTCGAATTTTGAAATCATTGATGAAATTTTTCTTCGGCCCCCGAGGTCTTAGAGATATAGCAATGTGGCCCCTCGCCCGAAAAGGTTGGACAACCCTGACCTAGACATATATATATAATAAAACACCAACTGTCCCAGTTTTACGTATTTCACCAGCAAGACCCAGAAACTGTTGAGAGACAACATACGACTTCATGATCATATATTCGTTTATTGAGTTAACAACAGACAAAAAGCTGTAGGTATAGGCAAAGAAAAACAAAGGGACCCGTGGGACGCGTCCCTCAACTTTCGAGCAGGCTGGGACGGTCCCCCCAACTTTTAAAATTTTGAGGTAAACAAGAGCCCCAAATGCACTCCATTTGGTATCAAATGCTCAGAATTGTGTTGGCTTCTGGGGCTCTGCCCCAGACCCCTATGGGGAGCTTACGACGCACCCCGTACCCCTAGTCGTTGTCGTTAGGGGCTTCTTGCCTTCCGCAATCGTGGCTGTGCGCTTTCCGCCTAACGCACTCGCAATTCCCCCCCAATCGGACGTTCTAGTAGGCCTAGGTCTCCAAACAAATCGCTGGCCCAACTGCCGATAAAATAAAGGGTCAGGCAAAGGCCGCTAAACTCAAGTCTATAGATAAGAATTCAGTGCAGAATGCAGACTTGGACTTTACGTCTCCAGATAGATTTTGTTATGTCTCGTATACAAGTCTTGGACTTCAAAAGTTGAGAGAAATGTTTTTCGGGATTTGGGTCCAACGTGCATTTAACTCGTTTTGAACTGTCTTCAACTGTCTCGGACCTTGTGTCTCGTCTTGGTCTCGGACCCCACTGTCTCGGTCTCGGTCTTGGTCTCGAAGTTTGATGTCTCGTATACAGGTCTGGCGGAATGTTGCTGTATAATTTCACTCTAAAACTTACTTCTCTCGCTTTTTAAAATTCTACTAAGGCTCGCGATAGAAGCCAAGGAGGACATTTCAATTTGCTGTGACTGCGAGTGATGTTCTTCTAAAACCTAAAATCTCAGTTTATTCATATAATAAAGTCATATTTTTAAACAGATCTAGATGGTTTAGGTACTTTTATATCGAAATCATCGGTGAAAAATTTGAGATAAATTAGAGCCCAAAATGTACTCCATTTGGCATGAAATGCTCAAAATTGCGTCGGCTTCTGGGGCTCCGCCCCAGACCCCGATGGGGGAGCTTTCAACGTTCCCCCATACCTCCTAGTCGTTAGGGGCTTCTTGCCATCGGCAATCGCAGCTTCACGCCTTCGGCGTTCGCAATTCCCCCCACTCGGGCATTCCAGTAGGTCCCCTCCAACTTCTGGACCGTGGTTGCGCCCCTGGCTGTAAGTATACAAAGAAAAACAAAGGCAAGAAAAGCAGGTCAGAAGGATGTAATGGCTTAATAAGAGTTGAAAATTGTCAATTGCAATTAAATGAATTGTTTCGTTATACAAAACTCAGCCAGCTCCGCATGACGATATGCCCTTGCCCTACCAACCACATTTTTTTCCGGAGAGCATTTTCTAGGCTTCGTCTCACAATAAGTCACCTGAGGAAAACTATGTGTTCCACAGGATTGCAAAGCCTACTGAGAATATCTGCTAACAAGGAGCGGCATCGATCGGCTATACAACTGGACAAAATGCATAGCCAATTTACAAAAACAGAAGAAAAAATTATTTTTGAAATGGATTTTGACTGCAAAAATTAAATAGACACTTCTGAAAGAGCCGAAGGCGAAAGGTAAAGACGAAACCTGTTTCTTTTAAAATAAAACTTTGAAATTGTTGTGCCAGTTGTGGTGCTTGTCTGGGAATCTGGACAAACCATGAAGTTTTCATAACTTTATCGTTCAGAAACTGATGGAAAACAAGAGCCTAGCACGTCTTCCATTTGATAACAATTGCTACAAAATGCGTTGGCTTCTGGGGCTCCGCCCCAGACCCCGCGGAGGGAGCTCACGACGCTCCCTCAGACACCCTAGTCGTTAGGCCTATACGCATGGGAACTCAGCACTCACGGCTTCGTGCCTTCGGCGCTTGCAATATGAGCACCTCAGGAAACATTTTATAGTTGCACCTCTGATTGGAGGGAGAGGGGTTGAGGAGAGAGACGGGGGAAGGGGATGGGAGTAAGGAGGGGAAGTTGGGGAGAGGGGTTGGGAAAAGGGTATTGGTGGGAGGAGGGGAGGGAAAGGTAAGGGGCGTCCAGGCACTTCTTTTTTTACACTTTAAGCACTGATTATATCATTTGTGCATTTGGTATTTTCTGTTGGTGGTGGCTTAACAGACTTCTTCAAAAATCATGGAAATAAAAAGCTAAAGATTGAGCACCCTTACACGGTGCTATACAAACGCCTTGGGCTGCAAGATCATTTGGCTGAGGAACAGAGTCTACAGACACGATCACTACAATCGAATAACAGCTGACATTATATTTCATGGACACATATCAGCAACAGAAGTGACCAGCCGTATATGATAGATTGTTTATTTAGAAGCATCATTGTTTATCCATTGTGAACTTCCTTAAATTGTAGTTTCTGACTTCGTTAAAGATGTTCTGAGATGTTTCAGGAAAATGTTTTCTGTTGTTACTGCTGTTAATATTAGTGGTAGTAGAATAATTAGTAACTTCTATTGCGCCGGTGTCTACTGCACAATGCATCATCAACTGATGGCACACCAAATCCAAACCGTAATCAGGTCAATATCCAGAAGATCAGTCAGTAAGACAGAGAGGCAGTCTATGGTGGATAAGCAATTTAAGAGACATAGTAAGTCTTAGGTTGATAACGAGTTGACAACAGCGACTGAGCAGAGCGGACAGAAACAGAGAGAGAGACAGACAGACAGACAGACAGACAGACAGACAGACATACAGAGACAGAGACAGACAGACAGAGACAGACAGAGAGACAGAGAGACAGAGACAGAGAGAAAGAGAGAGAGAAAGAGAGAAAGAGAGAGAGACAGAGAGAGAGAGAGAGAGAGAGAGAGAGAGAGAGAGAGAGAGAGAGAGAGAGAGAGAGAGAGAGAGAGAGAGAGAGAGTTGCAAAATCTAGGCACAACAGCCGAAAAACATGTTAGAAAAAAAACAATTTAGGCATGACAGACAAAGTTAATCAGATGACCTTATTGAATAATGACAAGTCTGGGAATAAGAACTGAATTCAAGTATTGTGGTGGACCAGAGTTCAAAGTTCTTATAAACTATGAGCCTCAATTTGAAACTAATTCTTTGCCGAACAGGAAGCCGATGCGAAGATTTAAGCACAAGGGTTATATGTTCATATTTGGATGCATTATTTAGCCGAAGAGTTCTGAACTCTCTGCAGCTTGAGGACGTTTGACTTATTGATACCAGTACGAAGGATATTACAGTAATCTTGGCATTGGAAAGCAATGCATTAGCAGATATATCATTGTAGGCATGGGCACATAACGCCTAATCCTCTGTATCTCACGAATGTGAGATGTAATTGAAAGGTGTCGTAAAAAATGAAGCCAATAAAATGGTCGTCAATTAATCGGTGCTCACTTCAGAAGATGACCAGATGAACGAATCGAATATAAAGTCCTATCACTTATCAATAACACACTTTAATGCTCCCAATTCTCCTATCTTCGTCAGTTGTTGACGTTCCAACCACTTTTCTCAATCAGCTCGCTCCTCTTCTGCCCTAGCACTTCTCCGCTCTTCCGTTACGTCATCACTGAAATGTGGAAATCGCTCCATAGCCATTTGCTTATCCGCCTCTTTGGAAGAAACTCCCGCCAGAATTACGACAATTATCTGATCCAGTCTAAACACTTACGAACGACAGTAGATGAGGGGTTCTAGCACAGACTACACGTCTTATGAACCACTTAGGACCCCTATTATGTTTATATTGTTACTAGAACGTCACCTCTTGCTATCTGCCCCACAGGTCTTCACAGGGGAGAGTTTATTTCAACGGAGGATGAAATATTCACCACCCAGATTATCTTATTTTAGAATATAGTCGCCGAGGGTGCGGGAATTTATTCTGAACCATCCGCCGGGGGAGACTCTGTTTCAAAGTATTCTCCGGGGGAAGGGAGACTCTTAGGTGGAGACTGTTACTGAACACCGGCGGATTCTAAGGGTATACGGAACAAGGTGACCGACTAACCCAAGAGCCATGATACCGGATGAAAAAGCAAACAGGATCCAGAAATGAAATACCTGAGAGTCTGGAAAGTAGGTCTCGAACGAGCAAACAAGGTCAAAGACTGACAGAGGACCGTAGGAACACACAGACATACAGCCACTTACACAGACACGAAGACGTATGGGCAAACATTTAATATCGGGAGGCGTAGGTTTATGGCGTTGTTTAAGAATTATCATGTGCTATAGGCCTAATTGGTTACCGTAAAATGTACACAGACTATGTATACGTAGAAGTCAGCGTTTGATATGGCGTGTTATGTCGTCACCGATTCCTTCGCATATATTTGGTGACCCTGAAAATATACGAGATAGACAAATTTCGCTGACGAAATGTTTGCACCCTTCAGGAAGCTGCTATCCTTTAGCACGGACTGTTTCCTTTAGCGCTTCGCACATCGCCACACGTACCCGTTGAGCTTAGACGAAACCTTCTGAACTTCTTAAGTCTGCAGAATTGTCTGGCCTTGTAGGTACTCTAGAACGCTCAAATAATTATCTTTGCAGAAGTCGTTTATCTCAAAAGAGATTCAGGTTCTAGCCTACAACCAGAAGTTCTAGCATATGAAAGAACTTTGAGAATTTGGCTCCAATAATTATTATTTGCCTCTAGCTTTTATTATTTGACTACAATAATTATTATTATTATTATTTGCCTCCAATTGTTATTCTGTGTTTCATTAAATTTTCGATCAACCAATCATGGCGCACCAGCACTGTTTGCTTCTGGCCAATGATAATGCATGTCAAAATGTGTCGTATATTATTCGAAATCTACGAACCCGATACTAAAATGTTATATTAGCCGACACAAGGATGCAAGATGCAGATAGCCTAATCAAACATCCTAAATGAACGAATCATAAATTTAGAGGCCGTGGTCATCGCAGTCTACTATAGAGGAGCTATGCTGAAGATAAGCCAGTGAAAACGAATTGGATACGCCGTGCACGAGGTGATCGACAGATAAAACTTTTAATGACATGGAAAGTAAGGCGGATAACCCATTATATTGCCATACCTCAGAGTTGGGACTACTTGGGAGACGCTTGTTATGACACAGTGTCGTTAAACAGCATCTAGAACCAGTTGGGAGACAGTCGGAATCGGAGTCTGGACGAGTGGAATCGAAAACGCCAAGATTGGAGCAGACCAGTGAGTCAGAACATCCGTACGAAATTTATACCGACGTATCTTAAGCTAAGAAACTTATTATCTTTACTACTGCTACTACAACTAAAACTGCAACTGCAACTACCACTACAACTTCAACTACAACTACAACTACAACTACAACGACAACAACAACAACTACCACTACTACTACTACTACTACTACTACTACTAGGCCTACTACTACTACTACTACTACTACTAGGCCTACTACTAGGCCTACTACTACCAGTGGCGGCGCCAGACATTTTTGTAACCAGGGCATAACCGGGGCAATCATACAAGTAACCAGTGCAGGGGCGGTTTATGCCACAAAGTAAATTCTCGGCAGGGCAAAAATTCTGGCAGGGCAACGACCAGGGCAAAGGCCCTGGCTTGCCCTGGTGTAGTGCCGCCACTGACTACTACTACTACTACTACTACTACTACTACTACTACTACTACTACTACTACTACTACTACTACTACTACTACTACTACTACTACTACTACTACTACTACTACTACTACTACTACTACTAGTACTACTACTGCTACTACTATTATTATTATTATTATTATTATTATTATTATTATTATTATTATTATTATTATTATTATTATTATTATTATTATTATTATTATTATTATTATTATTATTATTTATTGCTAACTGATCATGACTATAATGCTTAAGCTTATGTACCGCTAATATACTGTTCCCCGTAGTAGTTGATAATATGTTAAAATAAAATAGTTAAACTTACTCTTATCTTTGTAATAATAGGAAGCTCCTACGTATTTGCCCCTAGCCCGTGTTGGAAGAGATGAGTGTTTTTCTCGAGTAACTAGAAATGCGTGAAAGTCAACGCTAAAAATAATGTCCATGAGAGATGTCATTTTTGTTGATTGGGCCAAGCATCTCGAACGCCAGCGCAACACAATGACGCGTATACAGCGCCTTTGAGAGCTAGGCCTACTCAAAATGCGCTATATTAAGTGTTCCTATAATTATATAGGTCTGCGCAATTACAATTGAGATGTACTTCTCTCGTTTCCGGCGGGTCAGTAAGTTCGTCAGCTCCGCCATCCGGTAGGCCTGCAGAGGTTTGAAAAGGAAAGAGCTTGCCATTTCAGGGTTTAAATTATTTGTACACCCAGTGTACACACCTTCAGTCACCAACAACGAAATTAAATTTTCTTTAATAGGTCATTGTATAATATATATATATATTTATATATAGTATATATATTATGCATAGTCATTGCATGTATAGGCAGGCACGTAGCGAGACTTAAATTCAAGAGGAGGCAACTTCACAGACCATTGGCAAAATCCTGGTCAGTCGAGGTTCCAGTATATAAAAAAGCAAGAGGAGGAACTGCTCCTCTTGCCTCATTGTAGCTACGCCTATATGTGTATAGGCCTAGAGTCAGTGTACGCAACGCACGCAGTGGGTCAGTGAGACAATAACACTAGGTATTTTTCTAGCGTCCGTTGGACACATCGTTAATTTATTTATGTATCCATTCACAACGTAGATGTGTCCTTGGACGAAACACATTTATTTGTATAAATGGAACGTATACATGTGTATGTATGTGTTATAAACTGTGTTGAACAATGAATAAATGCTTAATTACCAATAGCAGTTGATGTAACTAATCTAGTTAATTTACCAGTACAGCTGATCAGTACAATTTAGCGACATAATTATAATAACTTGGGGAAGTTTAATGAACTGTGTGGTTACACAGCTGTGTTAGCCTTTTAGTTGGTCAATTTAAAGTCCAACTGGCATGGATCAGCTGTGGAATGTTTGTGAAAGGGTCAAGGGCACTGTCACATGCATAAAGGCGCTGCAAACCCGTCAGTAAATCGCAAACAAATAAAAACCCGGATATCTGCATTGGTCTGGCGCTGCCTCGCGGGTGTGACCCCTGTTTACTTACAGGAGCTCTGCTGCTCCACCCTGAGCGTCCAGCGTCGTGGTTCTCTCCGCTCCTCTAAGCAGGTTGAGCTTCTTGTTCCCCGGTCACGGACCTCTATTATGCAGCGCCGTGCCTTTTCTGTTGCTGGCCCTGCAATCTGGAATGAATTGATCTTCTGGAGGAGCTACAGTTAAACGATTACTATCCTCAGAAACTTTCGTTCAGTGAAGCAATTAAGTTGCGCGGAAAATCTGAGAATGGTTGTCAAGTTCAGTATGGCCTGGAAATTGTGAGAAAACTACTTATGTTCGATTCCACGGCAGTGGTTTCTGTTACAAGTGAAATTGAGAAGCGTCTCAACAACACAGGTCGCAAAGAAATAGAGACCAAAGACCAACGAGTTTCAGATGGTGTCAGACCACCGTTGAAAAGCAACGTTAGACCTTCATGGAGGAAGGATAATGCAGAGCCTACTGAACGCAAATTGCATCCAATGGATTTATTGGTTGTTGTAATGAACTGTTGCGATGACTTTCTCAGACAGATTCTGGTAGAAAAATTGTTTGCCAATAAGCTAAGTATTCCGATATTGCTTCCAAGTGTGAGAAATGGTTCATATAAGTTGCTGCTATTTGGCTCTAAGAAGTCTCGTTCCGGAAGTGCAAGATCCAAAACGAGAGAGCTCATCCTCTATGACCGATACATTAGTTGACGTAAAAAATCCAATCGTATCTTTTATTCGTGTTGGTAACTTGCACAGATCCAAATCAAAACTGGTAAATGAACTTCTCAACCCAAACTCTTTCAATACATTCTTTCACAGAGAATGTCCAAACGGATCTGCCAAACGATTAGTATCAAACGGATCCATAGAAGCTGCTTGGTTTCAGTCATCAACAGCAACTGAAAAAGAATTCAACTGTAGATTTTTCACAGCATTAAATCTTCGTGGAAATGCAAGAGATTATCCAAAGCAGACACAATTTCTGTGCCAGTCATCAACGCTGGTTGTCTTTATGGTCGATTCGTTTAAACAATTTAAGAAATTGTACGAGAATGTTCTCAAGAATGCTGACGTGTCACAAGCAAAGATCATTGTTTGCTATATTTCACCAGAGTCTCCCGATAAAATTGATGACAAATATTTTAAATTTTTGCAAGTTCTTAGTGATCATGGTGTAATTTCTGCAGTGAAATATGATTGGCTTCACGGCACAAAGAAAATGAGTGACGTTGACTTCAAGAACGATTTGAGAAAAACGATCTCAGATTATTTAACATCAGAACATCGACATTCAAACCCAGTGTCGACATATGCCAACATCAGCCGAAGTGGAAAGAATTTTGGGTTTTTGTTTGATGAAGATAAGTTCGAATGGGAATTAGGTAGAGCCAGTGCAGATGAATTCTTCGAGTTAGTTTCGAAACTACCGCAGGATTGCAAGCCACTGATGCTTCCGCTGCAAGGCGAACCATGGGAAAAATTTGGGAAACTTGAACGCGAACAACGAGGAAAGTCACACGATAGTAATCAAGACGAATATTTTATTGCAGAAAAAGAAACGGAGAAAAGACGGCAAAGAGAGATACAATGTCGCAGCCTAATTCAGCAACACAAAGTACCTCTAAAATTTTCGTCCCAATTTTATAGCCTGCAAGAGCAGAATCTTTTGTACTACCTGAATTCGTGCAAGATAAAATTAGATGCCAGAAGTCGAGTTATCACATCAAACCTCCTAGAAAAATATAAGAAGGAGAAACAAGAAAACCAGCCACAACTGACAAATGAAAGGGAACCTGAAGTTAAACGAAGCAAATTCGAGCAGAAAACTGCAAACAGCGTCATTGGTCTGGAGCACTTTCTACGTGAGCATGGACAGATGTATGAAGCCGTAATTTCGGAAGAAATTCGTATGAAAGAGGAGCTGAAGAAGAACACTAGTTTAACGCCGGATGTTATACGAAATTTCCCTTCAATCGTGGCTAGACTTCTATTGAAGGGTCAGCCACTGGAATTAATGGACGGTGATGCTTCAAATGTTCCAATAACTTGGCTGAAAGCCGTTTTACATCAAATCAGGAACATGACCAACAACGCAAGAATATTTGTATTGTCGATAATTGGAGTTCAAAGTTCTGGAAAGTCAACTTTACTCAATGCACTTTTTGGTCTTCAATTTCCAGTGAGCGCTGGACGATGCACAAGAGGAATCTACTGTCACCTTGTTCCTGTTGATAAAGGAAGTCTGCATTCAGAATACGATTACGTTTTGGCCGTGGACACAGAAGGCCTTGGAGCCTCAGAGTTTACGGGAAATTCGACTTTCAGAGACAATGAATTGGCTACTTTTGCGATTGGTTTGGCGGATGCTACAATAATCAACATGAAAGGAGAAAACTGGTCAGAAATGAAAGACATTCTACAGATCGTTGCTTATGGATTAATTCGTATAAGGAAAACCAAAGCGGAATTGGAGTTGATGCCAAGATGCATGTTTGTGCATCAGAATGTTTCGGCTGCCGATGCTGCAGACAAGAATCAGTTGGGCCAAGATTATCAGCTTAAACATTTGGACAAAGCAATAAAGGCGGCTGGTCATAAAGAAGGTTTCACAGATATAACTAAATTCGATGACGTGATCAAGTATGATCCAAAGTTGCATTCTTGGTATTTTCCGGACTTATGGAATGGCACACCACCAAAGGCCAGAATAAACCAAGATTACATTGGAAAAGCAAATGAATTAAGGCAATACCTGATGCAGTTGATGAGAATAATCCTTCAAAATTGACAATCTCAAGTTTTTTTCTTCGAATGTCTGATCTGTGGAATGCGATGCTTCACAACGACTTTGTGCTTTGTTTTAGAAACACACAGGAGATAATATGCATGTACGGTTCTAAATGATAGAATATCTCACGAAGCGGACAGCTTCAAGAATCTAAACAAACTTGAACAGAAAAAGATTCGTTATGCCCTTGATTCTGTCACAAGTATTGAAGAATTAAATGCAGAAAAGGTAAAAAACCTGAGCGATATGAGCCATACTTTAGAAAAGAATTTTACAAATATGAAGGCCACATTGGAAGATAGTATTGACGCCACTGATATTTGTGCATCTTTGAAGCAACAGTTTGAAGCTTCGCTGAGTGATATAAAAGAGGGGGAACGTCTTCGTATGAACAATGAAATGGCAAAAGATATAAGTGTTCGTACGAGGAAACTTGAATACGAAAACGATCAAAGAGTAAAAGAGTTAAAAGTTCGGCTGGCTGATTTGGAAAGGTGTAGTGAAGAGGTAGAGAATGACAAATTGCATGAATCAGCGATGAAGGAGGTCGAGAATTCATGGCAGCAGCTTATTGCTGACAATAAAATATTAGTGGATGAGAGAATGAAGTTTAAAGACAGTGAAATTAAGGGAACAATTCGTGGATCAATCCAAAAGTTGAGACCGAAAGACACAGGGCCGTTGAATAGTGTTGATTTGGCAGAATTATTTAAGACGCCTTTAGTTGTTGAAATGCCGCAAGTAACTGAACATGACATTGTTCAAAAAGAAAAAGAGAATCCATTACCATCTTGGGTAGTGGATTTTGTGCACTCCAAATCACATGTTTACAAAGCTCAGAGCAGTCTTCAAGATGCACGTAAAAAGTGGGAGTTGCAGTTTCAAAATCAGAGAGACCTTGAATTCAATGCTTCCCATTTGGAAGGGATTCTGTTCGAAGTGGGTCAGCTGTTGGGAATCTTAAGGAAAGAGGATTTTGAAGTTCCTCCTGGAACAGATGAAGCATGCTCAAATCGAGAAAGCAATGCTTCCCAATTGGGACAGAATTATGTCCGGAGTTGGACAGATGTTGGAATTCTCAAGGAAAGAGCATGAAGCTCGTCCTGAATTTGATGAAAAGTGCTTAGTCCTTCCACCTGGATATAGCTTTACTCGTGATTACATCACTAGATTCATTAAATATGCCTGTCATTATACTTACAATCGATCTCTGGAAAACAGCAAGAAATTCATTTCACTGACCGATCCACTGGGCGATATCGAAGAACGCTGCCAACGGTCAATCAGTAATTATCAACAGCTGGCACCAGAGACAATCGTTGATGCTGTCAGCGAACAAATCCTCAACTACGCGGTGAGGTCTTTCGTTAGAGATCTTGGTGAATTGATTAAAACAGAAGTGTGCAAAGAAGACAATAAACATCCTACGTTTAAGAACAAGCGCGCCTTTCTCAAAACGATTCTAACAGATCTTGGCCAAAAGGTTCACAATTTAACTCAGGGAAATGAAGAAAAGCAGAGAATTTTTAAAGAGTTTATGTTCTATGTTGAGCTTGGTGAATCAGAGGCCAGTGAAGACTTCTTCCTTGATGTAATATTGGAATTACTTAAAGAAATGCTGACCAAAGGAAACGTAGCTGAAACCGATTTTCAAAAAATGGTTGAAAACTATGTTGGAAAGGTTGTGGAGACAGCTAAGACTGCTCTAAGACAGGCAGACACAGAGTGCAACGGAAGTGCAAGAGAATATGTTGGAATTTTCAAGAAGTACATGAACGTAACGACTGAAATCTATTTCAGAATAAACATTCTTGATGGATTTACAGAAGCTGTGGTAGAAAAAATGAACAATTTATACGCTACCTTTCTCAGTAGGGCTAATTCTTCATTTGAAACATTCGTTTGCGAAGACAATAGAGCTGCAATCCGGCCACTGTTCGAGAAGATAATGGGATGTCGACAGAAATGTCCTTTCTGTTCAGCTCGCTGTTCTCAATCACTAGAGAAGCACGTCGGAGATCATCGTGCTAATCATTATCCAACGGGCATGAAAGGTACAGTCAATATCTGGGGATTATTTGCGAATACACAAGAAACTCACGATGCAACTGAAGACAGACGTAGAAAGCGGGGGAAATTGTCTCTGGATACTTGTCAAACCTTGGTTGGCACTCGCGTAGATATCAGAACAAAGGCTACCTTGCAAAAATATAACAAATGGTATCACAGGTTTTTAAACTTGAATTACCACTCATTCAAAAACTTCAAAGAATTAGCGGAATACGCAACCTGGGATATTCCATACAGTCAAGACCATAATGCTTCGTTATATTGGAAATGGTTCATGGCTCAGTTTGGTGAACAACTTGCCCAGCACAATGAGGCTTTGTGTCCAAAGATACCGGAAGCTTGGCAACAGATAACCTGGCAAGAAGCAGACAAGAGTTTGGATGAGCCTTACTTAACCCTTTAAAGATGAGCTGTATTGGTGTCTCATATATTTGAGTACATGCTCTTCTTTTAAGGGTTAAATTCTGGGTTTAGTGTTGATGTGTTGAAGAACGGTAGTGGTAAGATCCAGACTAACTCAAACTCAGTATTTTCCAAGACATTTGATACTCTGTCTGACATGCTGACTGAAATACTTATTCAAAATGATAATGGTTGGACTGTCACGTGACGGTACTTTAAAAGTGTCAAGATTACAAGATATTAAAATATTTGTTAGAAAGTTTTCGGTTGGCTGCTATCAGATTTTCGGATGATGGTGCGAAAAGATTAATTTTGTGAATCACCGTTCTTTTGTGCATACATATGATTTCTGAGACAAAGAAAACAGTTTTAATAGACTAAAATCACTCCTAGTTTTAAGCGAAAGCAGCGCGCATAGCGCGATTGTTAATCACTTGAGATTGTTCTTTCAAAACTACACTAGAAATATTTTGCTGATTTTATTATTATTGCAGTATAGCTGTATTTTTTCTGGTTTTGTTGAATCAATAAACGGTATCTGAATTAATTTAAGAAAGTTGACAAGGTAAAGATAATTCTTAACCCCTCTGCAGAATTCCTCATGCCCAATGATGTGCTGATTTGCTTGCAGATAACGGCATGATATCTTCTTAGACTTCTAAAATTGATTTCGTACTCGTTGCCAACGTACAAAAGATGGAGGTTTTACTGGCGCTAGGTGACTTGGTATCATCAGGGGCTTCTATCCCTATACAGGGCGGGCGCAAGTTGAGCCCAGTGAAAAACAGGGGGGGAAAGATTTTTCAATTTTATCACACTTTCTTCGCATAAATAGAAGTTGGATTTATGATATTTTAGCAGATTGAAACCTATGAATTACAGACACATTTTCTAATCAGAAATGAGCTAAAATTTACGTCGGCAATATGGGATCTGGGAGGCAGTGTTTAATCTAGACATCTCTGGGGGGTAAAGTTCCCCCCCAGATTGAGTTTTCCCCCCCAGAAAAATTAAAGAGATGAAATTATGTATAGAAAGTGTGAAATTTATGGATAATTGCAGGATTTATCGCGCCTTTCCTGTGGTGAGGGGGGAAAACTGTTGTTGAAAAACTGTCGTTACTACCCCCCCCTCGAAAGATTTTGGTGGAAAAGTCTCGGCCCCCTCGAAAATTGTTGGGAAATTCTTGTTACTACTCCCCCCTCGAGAAAATTCTTGGAAACACTCGCTACTTTTGAACTTTTCAAATATGTGGGGAGGCCCGGTCCATGGGGGGAGGGTAGGGATTGAGGTGTTTACTGGCGGGATAGAAGCCACTGGGTATCATACGTACGGTCATTCATCCATTCACTTCAACCGACATCGATTGTGCTTACATTCACTTCACCTGCCATCATCGTACTGTAAGACTGCTAGTTGTCTTACTCTTAGATGTCCAACAGAGAAATTCCCTAGACTAATTATAGTAATTGCATGGTGGTGGGAGAATCAGACAAATAGTAGTAAAAATGAAATATATACGTAGGCTGAAATATCTGCATGCCTCCTTTTTCTTGAACACGGTTGAGCACTGGGCCTACAATTCCACGGTTTCGGGTTTGAACCTGATGAGCGGAAGTCAAGTAAAGAGACCAGACAAGTTGTTCGCACTCACTAAGCTCGAGCGTGAGATTCAGTTTAAACTAACTAGGTCTGATATAAGTAAGTGAATGGACAAATAAAATAAAAAGCAAATAAACGAGTAACAAACAAGTAAGCAAATCAACGTATAAATAAACAGACCAACAAATATAAACAAGAAAGCTCTTAAAATCTTGCAATTTCGATAATAAGTGTCGTTGCCTTCATTAGCAACTTTGCTCCTGCAGAACGTGACAGAGTTAGCAGCTCCAGAGGAGTTCCTTCAATTTCTCCATACACTTTTAAACCCTGAATAGCACTTCTGTTTTGGGTAGAGTAACAAATATTTTAATATATTATTTTTAATATATTATTTTTTTTGGCATGACGTTTTAGCCACCATTCTTATGCAAGAATTTAGCATGAATTAGACCGTACAGACATAGACAAACTCAGACACACATAGTTGCACAGAAATACAGATATAGCACACACACGTTGGCACATGTAGACAGACTCAAACATACACAGATACACAAACAAAGACACACCCAAAACACGAAGATAAATAAAGAAAATACAGTCGCACTAAGACACACACAGAATCACAGGCGCACGCAAACACACAGCCAAACAGAAACAAATAAACACGGAGACACAAACACATACACAGAGATCGCTGTATCTTTGTCATGTTGCGATCAGCTGTGCTTAAACCAGCTCTGCCTCGACGTCGTTCAATCGAGGTGGAATTGAAAGGAGTCGTAATGAATACATCAAATAAAATGGACGTAAATCTGTGCCGCAATCATCACCCAATCGGTGTTCGCTTCAAAAGATGATCTCTGGATCTCTATGTGTTTGTTCGTTTGTTTGTTCATGGCGCCCAGTCAGCACGGTAGCCGACTGTTTAGAGTGCTCGACCTGCAACGCCGAGAGTGAGAATTAGAGCGTATACCCTGATGCGGTTAGGCCTACTGTATAGAAACCTTAAGTAGTCCTTCATTAACAATTGCTCAGGGTTATCGAATATTATTATGCTTGGTCGTTAGATGATAGCGCTTAATAAAAGCATAAACTAACATTAACAATAATAGTAAGGTCATATAATGTTAGGAACTATTATCTATTCAATAGTGAACTGAATCTGTAATCCAACGATTACGGATTTTTATCTGCTCAGCGGATTCCGTGTAGAGTCCCTTGACAAGTTGTTTGCGCACATTTGTCTCGAGCTTCAGGTAAATATTTACTGATTTTGCTGGCAGGAGTCAGTCAGCAAAACAGTGCACAGGAAACGAAGAGTCACCAGTGGCGGACCCACGCACACAGATACCAGCCAACCAACGGATTCCTATCCTAAAGAGACAGTATCATGTTCAGAGTTCGCCACTGATTCTGTCCAATTATGCCCTGGGAAACGATCCTCTAGAACCTTGTTTGATGCCTTTAGCATTACAATAACTGCGCTTTAGAGGTAACCGGGTTATATTAGATCAGCGTGTCTTATTAGAGAATTTACATTATTTGTCTTCACAGATGTGATGCTGTGATGTGCATTCCTCGTACCGTTACTTTCTTCCTCTTTATGTTCCTCCTCCTCTTTTTACTTCTGTTCTTCCTCTTCTTTACTTCTTCTTCTTCTCTGTCTTTTCCTTTTCCTTCTCATTTTATAGTTATTTAAAAAAGCAACTCTTTGTAATCAAGCCAATAAATAAAGTTACCTTTTATGTCAGTGACCCCATATAGTCACAACAGCACATCAGCTTTTATTACAGAAAAGCCGGAACAGAAACCTAGTGTAAAGTGAATATTGCATCAATCAATCAATCAATCAATCTTTTTATTCATAATATTACAACAGTAATATCTATAACATGTAAATTGCAAGGCCTTCAAAGGATCGATGATGCATGTTGACTAACACGGTGAATAAACAAACTATCGCATACGACTTGTAGGTATAGTCTCTACGGCCGAAGGAGGAACAAATGTTGAATTTGAGTAAGTAAGTAAGTAAGTAAGTATGTGTCTTATTGATCCGCCTGCAAACGCACTGCGGGAGCATCTGATAAGGACAATCTAAGAGTGTTCAATCACAAAAATCATAATATGCAATTAAAAACAGACATCTACGGAGCTGCGAGAGAGTTAGGACAAAGTAAGAAGAAAGATCAGCAATAAAGTCATTTGAATAACATTCGCGTAATAAAACCACATCGGGTTAATGCGTCAGCACGCGAGATCTCGCGGCTATGCGAACGAGGACTGAGTGAGTAGGTCACATTCTTTATAGGAAACAGACTGTTGACAACATAATTACGACATGGCTGGGGATGTGTAGCACGGAAGAGTAAAGGTAGGATTCAGCACGGCCATAGAGGTAATCGAATATCTTCTGGTCAGCAGGCAGAAACTTGAGCCATACCATTTTCCGTATTATTGCGTTAATACGCGCGTTTACCAGCATTAGGAAAGTCTGACCATGTTGTTGTTGTTATTATTATTTTTATTTATTTATTTATTTATTTATTTATTTATTTATTTATTTATTTATTTATTTATTTATTTATTTATTTATTTATTTATTTATTTATTTATTTATTTATTTATTTATTTATTTATTTATTTATTTATTTATTTATTTATTTATTTATTTATTTATTTATTTATTTATTTATTTATTTATTTATTTATTTATTTATTTATTTATTTATTTATTTTATTATTATTATTATTATTATTATTATTATTATTATTATTATTATTATTATTATTATTATTATTATTATTATTATTATTATTATTATTATTATTATTATTATTATTATTATTTTTTTTTTTTTTTGCCCTGAGGTACTTTATTCCCCCAGGGACTTATAAAATTATAAAAGCAGTGCATCTGGAACGGCTACTCCTCATCCATGCCGGGCGTGGGTTTGATAAAAGTGCCACTAAATGCTACGGCGTTGAAGCGTTGTACTGTGACCGAGATCCTCTGAAAAATGTAGCTGGTCTCTCTCGGTTCACCCGTAGTTAGCGTGAGGTGGCGACCCAGGTCAGAAATAAAATTGAGGCCAGCGGTATTGATGGGACCCAGCGTTTCCAGGGCTAACGGTATGAAAACGTGTGTTTCTAGACAGGCGTGATATTTCTGTGTCTTCCTGTCCTCTGCCAGGCTCGCCGCTGCCCCCGCTCTATCTGCTGATGCCGTAAGGTACGACGGTCCCAGAGTGTCTATAACCGTGGCGTCCCACACCAGACTTCTGCTGGCTTTCCAAGGGATGAGGGTGATCCCATCCGGTCTTTTTCCGTCGGATCGGAACAACCCCTGCGGTTCTTTGATTGTTGGGAACCCAGCTTTCGATAAAGCACGGTACACCAGGTCGTTGATGGCCCCGTGGCGTGCCACTCGGCCAAAGCCCAGCGAGCAGGACAAACCATGCTCGCCCCTAGCGGTGACTGCTACACCGCAAGCGCACGTGTGAGGCTCGCATATGTTATTATTATTATTATTATTATGTTGTTGTTTTTTACCCGAGGTAGATATGATCCCTCAGGTGATATAAATATTGTCCGGAGACATAAAAAATGAACATCTGGAACGGTTACGTCTCCTCCAAATCGTGCATAACAAAAGTGCCACGGAACGCGACAGCGTTGAATCGCTGGATAATTATTGAGAGCCGCTGAAAAAGATAGCTAGCTTCTCGATTGTCTCCGGATACGCGAGTCAGGTTGTGCCCCAGGTCAGAAATGAAAGTGAGACCACTGTTGTTTATGGGTCCCAGGTTCTTGAAAGCCAGAGGGATGAATTTGTATGAGGTTAGCAGTGTATTGTATTTTACATTCTTTCGTTCTGCTGCTATTTCAGCTGCCGCACCTGCCGTTACTGCTGTTGATGGTAAGTACGAGGCAGCCAGGGTATCTATTGTATTTGAACACTTGTTATAGCGCCCCAACCAGAGACGGTGGCATCCCATATGAGGCTGCGTCCGGCCTGCCAGGGAATCAAAGTAAGGCCATCTGGCTTCTTGCCGTCTGATCGGAGTAAGCCCGGCGGTTCTTTGATAGCTGGAAAACCCGCCTTCGACAGACCGCGGTAGATCAGATCATTGATGACGTTGTGTCGGGCTATGCGTCCGAAGCCTAAACTGCACGATAAACCGTGAGAGCCCCTTGTGGTGACCAGGGTGCCACAGGCGCAGGTGTGAGGCTCACAGAGGGCAATTCCAAGACGCAGGCCGACGGCTACTCTAGTGGCCTCATCATCCAGCCTGAGGCCACATGGTGTAATTGGTAGGGCATATAGCCAATCGCCTGCGTGCGGAGCCGATACAGCCTTTATCCGAGCTTGATCGTATTGTTACGCGCTAGTCTAGAAGAAGTAAAGCCCGGGTTCAAGTTTAACATTTAATGCGAGAAACTATATACAAAGCGTATTTACAAAGCACAATGATACCTTGAAAGCGCGGCAGCAACTCCGCACACCTCTCCAGAACAACACCAGAACCACGTCAGCAGGTCTAACGAAGACCTCTATAGCCGAAAACGTGTAGAAAACGTAAGTGTCGGTCCCGAAGACGACAAAGGGCGTACCACCCGAAAACATCGACAAGAGTGCTATGACAAGCACGAAAGACCAAACGGTGGTCAGAAGAAGAAGAACCCAACGAGGGTCAACGACACCAAAACGAGAACCAGAACTGGCCTCCTGACGAATCTTACCACGAGCTTATATAGGCCCCACTAAGCTACGCGGGAAGCCCATCCTAAGTTCCATGCACGTGTTAGGCATTACCACCTCGCACCAGTCCATTTATATAGAGCCTATGCCTAACAGTATGCATTAGGGAGTGAATTGCTAAGCTCCGTTGCTACCCCCTTGAGCAAGGGTTTATCCCATTGGGCTTGTATATGAGTTGGAAAGTTGTCAAGGTTAGTGACCCCTGTTTGTGTTTGCCACTGGGTTAGCATGACCCCATATTGTGCGTCTATTGGGATGTGCGCTCCCGTCAGAATGGAGGACTGGAGGGGGAGGGTGCCCGCGGCTGAAGCCAAGAAGGCGGGAAGTGCCAGCGATGACACCCTACGGATCCCCAGTCCACCCATTTTAATGGGAAGCGTTGCTTGCGTCCACTGTAGCTCTGTGATGGCAACGTTTAGGATCAACTCGAGGCCCATGTGTATGATAGAATCGTATACCGCTAGACTGGGGTGATTGGCGCAAGGAGAGCAGCGTAAAGTGTGTAGCAGTTTAGGTGACCCAAAGGAGCTTCTCAGGATCACGAGGGCATCCTGTCTGGCAATCAGCGTGAGTCTATTCCTAGTCCGATCCAGTTCCGAAATGCGGAAGTCTAGCGAGGCCTGAAGGGCGTCGGTGGTCGACAGCGGGGCGCCCAGCAGAGTAGAAGAGGCTGGGTTGATGCGTGTGAAGTGCCTTAGTGAGTCATAATTATTATTATTATAATAAATTTAATCGAAACGAACGATTTCAAATGAAGAATGAACTGATATGTAATTACTTTTTATTAAAGACGTCAACGGCCATAGTAGCCATAGGCAGGGGCGCAACCTCGGTCCAGAAAATTTTCATCAGTCTGTACATATGTTTGTTGGCTTCATGAAGAAATAAATTTGTCTTATTATTATTATTATTATCATTATTATTATTATTATTATTATTATTATTATTATTATTATTATTATTATTATTATTATTATTATTATTATTATTATTATTATTATTATCTGAGGCTTATACTTATCCGTCCCACTCCTTCGATTTGACTGTAATAGTTAATTGCCTAATACAAACTTTTCCTTGTTTCTCCCGTGGATAGACCAAAAGCCCTTTCGGCTTTTATAGCAGACTGCAACACGCGTTCTACATACGCGCTACGCAAGCCAATGTGTTTCAGTGGACCATCTTCCTTCTTCTTACAATCTTTGCTCTCGTGGTGTTATTCAATGTTTACATTGAAGTGTTATAATAGGTCACGTGACGCCAACGTGCGCCAGCGAATACTGCTATAAATAGAGCGAACGACTTATTTGAATATTTTATGGCCAATGAGAAGAGCCTTAAAAGCCATTAAAAAAGAACTTTAAAAGGTCAAATTACAGAATTTGTAGGCCTATATACTTTCTAAATTGGAAGAAACTAATGTTAAGAGAAACGAACGATTTCAAATGAAGAATGAACTGATATGTAATTACTTTTTATTAAAGACGTCAACGGCCATAGTAGCCATAGGCAGGGGCGCAACCACGGTCCAGAAGTTGGGGGAAGTAAATCTGAGTAAAAATTAGCGCCGAAGGCGCGAAGCTGCGATTGCCGAAAGCAAGAAGCCCCTAACGACTAGGGGGATGGGGAGCGTCGTAAGCTTCTCCGCCCCAGAAGCCGACGCAATTTTGAGCATTTGATACCAAATGGAGTGCATTTTGGGCTCTTGTTTACCTAAAAAATTTCAAAAGTTGGAGGGGACCGTCCCAACCTGTTCGAAAGTTGGGGGACAAGTCCCACGGGTCCCATAGGGTGGTTGCGCCTATGGCCATAGGATGTCGTTAAACGTTTGGAATAAATAAATAGAATATTTTAACATGGCGTTACTACGGAAACCCATAGGGGACATGCGATTAATTTTATTTATCTAGAAACTCTTTCCAGTGCGCACTAGATTATGTATATTATTTGCGTGTTTGTGGGGGTGGGGGAGGAATGATGGAGCAGTGGTAACACTCTGGCGTGAAGTGAAGAGCAGAACATCAAGCAAGGAGTCGGATCGATTCCCGCTGCCCTGTAAATGTCGACTCAGCCTTCTTTATCTAGATGGCGTTCGTAAATTGAGGAGTAGGACAAATGGACGCCTTGCATGGCTGCCACATATTCAGTAATATTCGACTCCTGTTAAACTTTCTATCGACTGTCACTACTATGTCATACAATCTTCCTGCGTTCTTGTCAGTTTGAATTAATAAAGAATATACTATTACCTGAAACTATCAAGTGCGCACTAGGTAAATAGAAATAATCGCATGTTCCCTACGGGCTTCCGTAGTAACGCTCTAGCAGCTCTAGCCCAATATATTGTTGGCTGTATTTTTATAGCATCCTATCGTTACTTGTCTAGTGAGCTTAAGGTGGTTATATAGCTCTGGTCCGAAGGCAAATATAAATAGGCCTACAATGACAGTTATATGACAGTTATATGACTAGAACCATTGAGGTTAGGCTGCAATAGGCCCCCTATGCCAATATAAATTCTGTCAACGGGAATGGCCTTTATTTTCACAAGCTATCGTTAAAAACTCTGGATCCAATCCGGTTACGCTCTATAGGCTACGTAGGCTATACATATTATATCTCATTGGTTAGAAGAAGTCGGTTGTGTGAATGTGCATTCCGGTTTGTAAAAGTTGCTTGTAAAGTCGAATTTAAAGGTCAGCATCGTTTATTGTGGCTTTAGACATATTGTCACAGACATAGATGTCACAGTTTTCGTTGTTTAATGCACTTTCGGTTTAATGCAGTTTTGACTCCCAATGACTCATTCGTCGCCTTTTGTGATAGAGCATTAGAGAACAATTAATTAAGGATTCATTCATTTAGGATCCTTAGCGGAACGAATTTTGCATTTCCTTCCATTTTGGCTGCTTCTTCATTGCGTTTTATCAGTTTCAGTACCGTAGCGAGGGTGTTCCAGCGGTGCCATGGAACAAGGCGCTGCTCAAGAGGGCCCAACATTTTTAGCAGGAATGATTCAATTATTAGATTAATTGAATAAGCTGGTTCCCGCGACTTCGCTTTTGTGGGCGCTGTAGAAGTTCCGAGTTTACGATTACGATTACGATTAATTAGTAAATCGCCGTTCAGAACGGTTACACTGCAACGTAGCGCATATCTATATATTTTCATTTGCTGTAGAGCATAATTATACATGTAGATGTTCTCATAATGTTTGCATAATTTACGTCATTATTGGTTAAGTTGCTCTTTGAGTGGGTGGGTGGGCACTTGGTTTACGCAGGGCAATGGGCGCAATTATTGATTGCTCCGGTCGTGATTAATTTAGTGGTCATTCCCTTTTTGATCTACTGCATCCGCAATTATTGATTGCCGTGATGTAATTTAGTGGTCATTCCCTTTTTGATCTACTGCATCCGCAATTATTGATTGCCGTGATGTAATTTAGTGGTCATTCCCTTTTTGATCTACTGCATCCGCAATTATTGATTGCCGTGATGTAATTTAGTGGTCATTCCCTTTTTGATCTACTGCATCCGCAATTATTGATTGCCGTGATGTAATTTAGTGGTCATTCCCTTTTTGATCTACTGCATCCGCAATTATTGATTGCCGTGATGTAATTTAGTGGTCATTCCCTTTTTGATCTACTGCATCCGCAATTATTGATTGCCGTGATGTAATTTAGTGGTCATTCCCTTTTTGATCTACTGCATCCGCAATTATTGATTGCCGTGATGTAATTTAGTGGTCATTCCCTTTTTGATCTACTGCATCCGCAATTATTGATTGCCGTGATGTAATTTAGTGGTCATTCCCTTTTTGATCTACTGCATCGATTGAACTGTTGATCGGTTCATTTATGGCGACTTAAATGTCCAAGGCTTAGTGTTATAATATTGTTATACAGTATTATTATCCAAAAATATGTCACTGCATTGTGAATAATTATGTATTAAATAGATCTTTAAGTTAAACTGCTTGTCGTTGAGCTCCATAGGTACGCAGCTTTCATGGAACCAGTTACTGTACTTGCATATTAAGCATTATCTCCAGGTTTCTTTCAGATCGATCGCTGTAAAGACTTATTGATCCGACGTGAGTTCGTATTAGCCTGTTGTCTTTGTCTTTGATCTTCCCTATTTATATATTAGCATCTGTAACCTGAGAAGAAATTCTGTGCTTGTGACGTAATCCTGTTATGTTTTGTGGTCACATTTGAAGTTCTGACTTGAACAGTGGCTGCTGTTCGACTATCCGAGGCAAGTTTTATTTGCTTGTGCTTTAAAGTTAAAGCGTAACACCCATGCCTTCGTCTATCAATTGTGTGACTTAGTGTGATTGACTTTTGCATGGAGTTTGTTACAACTTCTCAGTATCATAGTATCATAGCACCTCGTGATGTGGGTGCTACTGTATTGTATTGTATTGTATTCAAACATTTATAAAGCGCTTCTCATAGGGTGAACCATTCAGAGGCGCTCCCAGTGCGCAAGGCCAAAGAGAAGAAAAGGTTTCGAGAAAAGCAAAGATGAAAGAGAGGTTACTAGCTAGAATTCGAGAGCGAGTAGATGGAGGCAGCGCATTCCAAAGAGAGGGACCAATTGAGGTGAAGGACCGGGACTGAGCCATAGCTGTTGTAGTATGAGGAACTAGAAGCTCAAGTCTTTTTGATGAGCGTAGTGGTCGATGGGAGGAGGCTGAAAGAGGGCGGAGTAATACATCAGCTAAATTTTTTGGGGCAAGACCCCTTTGTGCCTTGAAGACTAAAATGAGGATTTTGAATTTAATGCGAACAGAGAGAGGAAGCCAGTGCAGTTGTTCAAACATGAAAGTAGAAATGTGAGAGTACCGTGGAAGGCGTGCTATTAATCTGGCGGCAGCCTTTAGGACCTACTGAAGAGGTGAAAGACGAACCTTAGGAAGACCAATGAGAAGAGAATTACAGTAATCAATTCGGGAGGGTTAGGTTCGAAAGAGCGACATAACGAAAGAGCGACGTATCAAAAGAGCGACAAATGGGCAGCAGTTTTAAAAGAGCGACAGAAATATTGCTGATTTGAAAAAGCGACGTAACGAAAGAGCGACACAACAAAAGAGTGACAAATTGGTTATTATCGTACTTGGGAATAGAATAGGGGGTCGTGTATTCGTAGCCAGAAATTATTGGCTATTGTTTATCAAAGAGTTACCTCAGTTTCTACTAGAGAGAGTTTGTTTGTGTTTATTTAGAGGTTCGTTATTCGGGAGCATATGAAAGCCTGAACCAGAGTGGTGAAAATAGAAGATGAGACAGAACGCCGAACAGCCCTAAGACGCCTTAAATGAAAATAAGAAGAACGTGTTAGATTAGAGATAATTATGATCTTTAAAAGAAAGGGAGCTATCTAGCGTAACACCCAGATCATGTACAGTTAAAGAAAAGGAATAGTGCGGGAAACTTTCCAAGAGGAGAACAAAATCAATCTTCAGAAGCTGTTGGGGGGTGCCAAACCAAATGAATGTTTTGTACTGTATGTTCTGCAACTTCGATCTTTAAACCCCCATCTACACGATCAGAGCTTTCGTGGTCTTCCAAAGACAGCATGCACTCAATCATTGACACTGTTGAAGGAAGAAAGACTTCATCTGTAAAAACGTCAAATTTGTAAGAGAAATGCCCGTACTTTTAAATCCATGCTTTGCTTTCTCCAATGAGGCCTTAATTTCGTATGCATGTTAACGCAATTCAGAATTTTATTACTCAGTAGCACGGTTGCCTGGATTTGCAACATTCATTTGTCCAATTCACGGTTGTATCTGTTTTTCAGAGGCCGAAAATCTTTATTTCAATGGTCCGGAGTCTGTGGCTGATGTGGAATGTGAGGTGATCTTAGTTATGTTGTTATCATTAGTAATAGCTTCCATTGACTTGTGACTCTCATACACATCCAAAATAATAAGGCATCTATTTGTCTCATTTGGTTTCACATGCTGGATAAAATGCCTGAGATATTTAAAAAAATTGTGGTGTCCGTCCATTCCCTTGGAGTTGGAACCCCAACAGACCACTGAGGTGCACCTCACATCAACCTATCGTTCATATAGGCCTATCGCCGAAAGAGGATCACCAGTGGCACATAAATGGGGGGCGGTGGCGTTGGGGCATGTTCGGTGCCTTGCAGCCGGAGGGTTGCGGGTTCGAATCCACCTCAAGCCGCCGCGTAGGGACCCTGGGCAAGTCCTTCACTCGCAATTGTTCATGGCCTTCAGCGTGAAACTCCGATTCAGTGTAGGCCTACGCGCTGTAGTCGGGAGCGCCTCTGAGTAGAAATCTTGAAGGGCGCTATAACAAGTGCTCATACATACATACATACATACATACATACATACATGTACATGCATACATACATACATACATACATACATACATACATACATACATAAATAGGGCCAACCTAAACGACTCTACGGACATACAACCACATTTTGCCATAATTGTTTTCTTGACTTACAACTTTGCTTAACTGCTTGCAGCCAGTCTCAGCAATTATTTTGCCTGGCTTATGTGTCGAAGTAATTATTTTATTTTTTTCTAAAATACCGCTTTCATCTATGTTGAATATCAAGTTTTGTCAGTTCCTCATTTAAAAGTGATAAAAACTTCCGATCTTATATTCTGTTAAAGCCGACTGCACGATATATGGGTATATTTCACAACCAGAGGCAAATTAGATAAATTATCCTTTCGGCGGCTTACACAAAGAGTAAAATTATGATTTATCATTCTTAAATAAGCTTACATCATATGACATAAGTTAGTTATAAAAAATTATTTCTGTTATATTATTTAGATGATTAGTATGAGAAAAAAATTATAAAGTCCAATTTTAACCCGAAATTCCATTGTTCTTTCTAATGGTGAGTCAATTCAACGTTACGCTAGGGTAACAGTTGAAGCGCTGAACTGATGTTTTATAATTTTTAGATCATTAACTTACATACATCCATTGCTCCATATGGTTTTTCTTAACTTATTAACCAACTAAATAATTAAAAATAAATAAAACCCTCTGTCTTCAAATATTGCTTACAACTCCGTTACGAATGGGTTCTGCCATCTGTTGAATAAATTGAAACTCAATTTTTTAAATTTACATCTTCGATAGCAGGGAACATTTCTGCATTGATTTTACCAAAAGAAATCAATATGGATGTTTGCTTCTGTTGACAATTTTCGAAAATTTATCCGGTAATGTTATAGTATAAAAAAGATTTACAACTCCGTGACTGTAATTATTGCATTTTGCGTATAATATATAATTTTCTTTCTTTTAAAAATAATATTGAACTGACAGCCTGGCCACTATAAGCTAACTATTTTTATATCTTAACTCGCCCGGTAAGCGTGGAGACCTAATTATGAATATTTTACAACTCCGTTACTTTATTTTTCTATTAAAATGAATTTATTTAATGGTACATGTAGATAATTTGTCGTCATAATAATTTAGGTTGCTGTGTCATGATTTAATGCACACCTAATACTAATTAATCACTAATTATGAACAGCGGCGGTATATTGTATTGTGTATTTATTACGTAACGGAGTTGTAAATATTTAGGAATCAAAGTTGTATGTGTTTCACATAGTAAAAAAACCAAAATGAAAAATTAGGCCAAATCTGTCAAATTTAAGCTCTGCTCAGTATTGAGTATGATTCACCACTGCCATGCAAATATTTGTGTAAGAATGTTTTAAATTTTTCATCACTTTTCCCCTCTAATTCTATTTCTGAATTTGCCTCCGGTTGTGAAATATGCCCATAATTATATCTCTTTACTCAGGGTAGTTAGTTCATTGTGCCCTTTTTTGTAATCAGAAATCCAAATCCTTCCCAGTCAATTGATCCTCTCTGCTGAAAGGATGATCAAAATTATTTATTACAATCATCTGACTGAAATGCCAGAGACCTCAAATGAAGGAGTGACAAAATAAAACAGCGTTGCATCTCAACAACATGGTGACATATCTCGTATTGTTGAGTTTAATCGAAAACTCCTTTAAAAGTCTATATGTGTTACGCTCAACAGTTTTCTGTTTCGCTCGTTTTGCAAGTGAGAAACCTGATAATTATTCCAAATTGCAGAAATGCCCGACACTTCGACAGCAAGCTCACCACGTGTTACTCGATTTGTCTTTTGGGCGTATGTCCTTACCACCATAACACCAATCCCAGAATAATATAAACAACCAGTGGCGTACGGAGCCGATTTTCCGCCCGGAGCGAGGTCCCAAAATGCCGCCCTGGGCCACTTGATTTTGGATATCCTATTTTGTCTAAGATATTGCAATTTGCATGATGATCGTCCATCGTATTACACATACAATTTTGTTTTATACAATTTATAGCCTGTATTTTCACTAGGCTATATTTTCCAATCATCCGTTTAAGCTGTAGGCCTATTAGGCTACATTTTTAACTTACTGAAGTCTATATTATTAGGCCTAGATAACAAAACATTTTATTGCATGATTTGCGACTTTCGCTGACTACTCGCTGTAATGTGTACAGTACATAATATATAGGCACACATATCATATTTAATTCAGGCCTGTGTTATAATTACCATATTTTATCACTAAGCTATTAACGTTATCTTGCGAGCTATTACGGCTGCAAAATAATTGATTACATCGTAAAAATTAATTGTTCTTGCCAAATTTATCAATCGCGTCTCGCTCATTGTGCACTTTAAAATAATAAGTTTTAATCAGTTTCAGTTGTGAAAACTTCTCTCACAGCTAGCAATACTGACAAACAATGTTGCAATATATAGGCCTAGATTAGACTCTAATGGTAAGGATTGGGAGATACACCGGGTATACCCACAGGATCATGGATAACAATAAAATAGTTATGTTCAGACTTAGTAAACATTGCAAAAAACTTCTTCCTTTTCTGCAATTCTGTTTAGTGTTTAACTGTCAGTGCCGGTCTTAGACACAGGAAAAGCAGGACAACTAGATGGCGCTAGAATGCGTTTTAACAGTTTTGTTTTTCAGTTTCTAGCCATTTTTCAATCACAATGATTATTTTCATTTGAATTCAAAACTTTCGCATATGAAATAAATTTAAATAATATCTCATTTCATTGAACCGTGGAGTGGGGGTCAGAGGGCGCCAAGTGCATGCTTTGCCTGGGGCGCCATTTAATGTTCTGACCTCAGAGTGAGGTCAGAACCCTAACGGAGGCTTAAGGCAACGATCAACGGAAGACAAGCCGACTTGACCAAAGTGACGGCTTCTTTCTTTTCATCTTTCTTTTTCTATATAGCTTTCTTTCTCTCCAACTGTTATTTTTCTCCAGTCCTCTTTTGCCGCCCCTGCACAAGTGCCGCATTGGGCGACTCGCCCCCTGCCCCCTTACGGTACGCCTCTGTAAACAACACCTTTAAAAACATCTTCCAAATTATTAAAAAAGCAAAATAAAGGTAAGAAAATTATATTAGCACATAACAAAGGTGCGACTATTTCCCCACCTTATGGGGAAAAGTGGCATGTCGTGGGGCAAGAGTGGCAGACTGTGCCTGTCTTGCACCACAGCTATAATTATGCCCTTTCGTTAGCGGTTCTTTACGTTACGAAACGAAGCACAGCAATGTTTCATAATAAACACATTTAAAACCTTATAAATAATTATACAATATAAACTGTGCCTTACCTTCTATCAGAGAACACTGGCTGATCAATCATTACCTTAAAGAACTAAAATCTGATGAAAATTAAAACAAAAGTAGTGGAGAGGAGACCGGGCAAGCTTTGCGTGTTTGGTAAGAGTGGAACTCTACTCGTAAGAAAAAACCCATCACTGTTAGACCCTTAACCTTGCATTTTCATCAGCTGATGTGACTCAAAAACAGTGGAAAACTATATTCTGCAAAAGGGTTGTCGCAGTTATTTTTGTTTTAATTTTTTCAATTTTCATCGTAGCTTAATGATTGATGGTACCGAAACACCGTTCAATCATGACTAAATAAACCACCAGATAACTCAGCGATGATACATTACAAAATTCTCGACCATAAAAGCGCCGAAAACCCCTTTGTCAATCGCCAACAATTGAAAACCTGTAGATATATCGATTTGACGTCATGCAAATGTCACTCGACACAGGAAAACTTCAGCTTTCATAATGCCATGAAAGTCTCAAAGGCACTGAAGTTTGGTATTATGACCAAACGAATCAGGGCCTAACTTAAAAGCTTCTTAATTGCGTGCCATTTTGCCACAGAATCCTGCCATTCTATCACTATCACGACGTAACTACAGGTTTCTTACCACTTGAAATTGTAGATATTCCGCTGTGAAGAATGGCTTCAACTGATCTCATGGAAGAGCTAGATTTAAGCGACTACAATCCTCAGAAACTTTCTTTCAATGAAGCAATTAAGTTGCGCGGAGAATATCAGAATGATCGTCAAGAGCAGTATGGGCTGGAAATTGTGAGGAAACTACTTATGTTTGACTCCACGGCAGTGGTTTCGGTTACAACCAAGATGAATGAGCGTCGCAACAAGACAGTTAACAAAGAAACAGAGACAAAAGGCCAAAGTGTTTCAGATTCAGATGGTGTCAAACTACTGCGGAAAAGCAACGTTAGACCAAAGAGGAATCCAATGGATTTGTTGATCGTTGTAATGAACTGTTGCGACGACTTTCTGAGACAGGTTCTTGTTGAAAAAATGTTTTCCAATAAGCTAAGTTTTCCGATATTGCTTCCAGATGTGAAAAATGGTTCACATACTTTGTTGCGTTTGGCTTTAAGAGGTCTCTTTCCGGAAGTACAAGATATAATAAGAGAGGGTTCATCCTCTTTGACTGATACATTAGTTGACCTAAAAAATCCAATCGTGTCGTTTATTCGCACTGGTGACTTGCACAGGTCCAAATCAAAACTGGTAAATGAACTTCTCTACTTCAACTCTTTCAATACATTCTTTCACAGAGACTGTGCTAACGGATCTGTGAAACGATTAGTATCAAAAGGATCAATAGAAGCTGTTGGTTTCAGTCATCAACAGCTACTGAAGGAGAATTCAACTGTAGATTTTTCACAGCTTTAAATCTTCGTGGAGATGCCAAAGATTATCCGAAGCAGGCGCAATTTCTATGCCAGTCATCAACGCTGACTGTTCTTATGGTCGATTCGTTTAAGTCATTTAAGGAATTGTATGAGAATGTTCTCAAGAATGTTGATGTGTCACTAACAAAGATCATTGTCTGCTATATTTCACCTAAGTCTCCAGATGAAGGCAATGAAACAGATTTCGAATTGTGGGACAATCTTAGTGGTCATGATGTAATTTTTGCAGTGAATAATGACTGGGATGACGGAGAGAAAATGAATGACGTTGAGTTTACGAACGATTTGAGAAAAACAATTTCCAAATTTTTCAAACCAGAACGTAGACATTCAAATGAAATGTTGACATATGCCAACATCGGCCAAACTGGAAAGAATTTAGGGTTTCAGCTTGATGAAGACAAGTTCGAAAACGAATTGAAAACGAGTGCAGACGAATTCGTCAATTTAGTTTTAAAACAACCGCCGGATTGTAAACCAAAGATACTTCCACTGCAAGGCGAGCCATGGAAAAAAACTTGGTAAACTTGAACGCGAACAACGAAAAGAGCCACAAGATACAAGTCAAATCGAACAATGTATTGCAAAAAAGGAAACAGAAAAAAGACGACAAAGACAGATACAATGTTGCAGCCTTATTGAACAAAACGAAATAACTCTAACATTTTCTTTGAAATTTCATTGTTTGCAAGATCAAGCTCTTTTGTACTACCTGAATTGGTGCAAGATAAAGTTGGATGCACGAAGCCGAGTTATTATATCAAACATCATGAATGAATATAAAAAAGAGAAACAAGAAAACAACGAACAACAGTCAAATGAATGGGAATCTGAAGAAGCTAAACTAATCAAAAATGAGGTGAAAATTGCAGACAGCGCCATTGGTCTTGAGCACATTCTACGTGAGCATGGACAGGTGTATGAAGCCGTGATTTCTGAGGAATTTCGTATGAGAGAGGAGTTGAAGAAAGCATCTTTAAAGCCGGAAGTTATATTCAGTTTCCCTACAATCGTTGCTAGACTTCTTCTGGCAGGTCAGCCACTGGAATTAATGGACGGTGATGCATCCAATGTTCCAATAACTTGGCTGAAAGCCGTTTTCAATCAAATAAGAATCATGACTAACAACGCAAAAGTATTTGTATTGTCGATAATTGGAGTTCAAAGTTCTGGAAAGTCAACTTTACTCAATGCACTTTTTGGTCTTCAGTTTCCAGTGAGTGCTGGACGATGCACAAAAGGAATCTACTGTCACCTAGTTCCTGTTGATAAAGGTAGTCTGGTTGTGGAATACGATTACGTTTTGGTTGTGGACACAGAAGGCCTTGGAGCCTCAGAGTTTGCAGGAAAATCCGCCATCAGAGACAATGAATTAGCTACTTTTGCAATTGGTTTGGCCGATGCCACAATAATCAACATGAAAGGTGAAAACTGGTCAGAAATTAAAGACATTCTACAAATTGTTGCTTATGGTTTAGTTCGCATCAGGAAAACTAAAGCGGAATTAGAGCTGATGCCAAGATGCATGTTTGTGCATCAGAATGTTTCGGCTGTTGATGCAGAAGAAAAGAATCGATTGGGCCAAGAAAAGCAACTTACGGTTTTGGACAAAGCTATAAAGGCGGCTGGCCTCAGAGAAGGCTTCACAGAAATAACAAAATTTAATCAAGTAATCAAGTATGATCCTGAGTTACATTCGTGGTATATTCCGGACTTTTGGAATGGCAGACCACCAAAAGCCAGAATAAGTCAAGATTACATTAGAAAAGTAAACGAATTAAGGCAACACCTGATGCAATTGATGAAAATAAATCCTTCAAAATTGAGAATCTCAAGTTTTGTTCTTCGCATGTCTGATCTCTGGAATGCTATGCATCACAACGACTTTGTGCTTTGTTTTAGAAACACACAGGATATAATATCGGGTACGGTTCTAAATGATAGAATATCTCACCAAGTGGACAGCTTGAGAAATTTAAACAAACTTGAACAGACAAAGATTCGTTATGCCCTTGATTCTGTCACAAGTATTGAAGAATTCAATACAGAAAAGATAAAAAACTGAGCGATGTGACCCATACTTTAGAAAAGAATTTTACAAATATGAAGGCCACATTGGAAGATAGTATTGACGCCACTGATATTTGTGCATCCTTGAAGCAACAGTTTGAAGCTTCGCTGAGTGATATAAAAGAGGGAGAACGTCTTCGTATGAACAATGAAATGGCAAAAGATAATTATAAGCGTTCGTGCGAGGAAACTTGAATACGAAAACGATCAAAGAGTAAAAGAGTTAAAAATTCGGCTGGCTGATTTGGAAAAGTGTAGTGAAGAGGCTGAGAATGACAAATTGCATGAATCAGCGATGAAAGAGGTAGAGAAATCATGGCAGCAGCTTATTGCTGACAATAAAATATTAGTGGATGAGAGAATGAAGATTAAAGACAGTGAAATTATGGGAATAATTCGTGGACCAATCCAAAAGTTGAGACCGAAAGACACAGAGCCGTTGAAAATTGTTGATTTGGCAGAATTATTTAAGACGCCTTTAGTTGTTGAAATGCCGCAAGTAACTGAACATGACATTCTTTTAAAAGGAAAAGATAATCCATTACCATCATGGGTAATGGAGTCTGGGCACTCAAAATCACATGTTTACAAAGCTAAGAGCAGTCTTCAAGATGCACGTGAAAGGTGGGAGTTGCAGTTTCAAAATCAGAGAGACCTTGAATTCAATGCTTCCTGTTTGGAACAGATTATGTCCGAAGTTGGATTGTTGTTGGGAATTTCAAGCAAATGTGAAGTTCCACCTGGAACAGGTGAAACATGCTCAAACCAAGAATTCAGTGATTCAACTCTCGAACAGATTATATCCGGAGTTGGACAACCGTTTGAATTCTCAAGGAAAGAGCATGGAGATCGTCGTGAATTTGCTGAAAAGTGCTTTGTCCTGCCGCCAGGATATGGGTTTACTTGTGATTGCATCGTTAGATTAATTAAATTTACCTGTCATTATACTTATAATCGATCTCTCGAAAACAGCAAGAAATTCATTTCACTTACCGATCCACTGGGCGATATCGAAAAACGCGGCCAACGGTCAATCAGTAATTATCTACAGCTGTCACCAGAGACAATCGTTGATGCTGTCAGCGAACAAATCTTCGACTACGCGGTGAGGTCTTTCGTTAGAGATCATGGTGAATTGATTAAAACAGAAGTGTGCAAAGAAGACAGTAAACATCCTACGTTTAAGAACAAGCGCGCCTTTCTCAAAACGATTCTAACAGATCTTGACCAAAAGACCCACAACTTAGCTCACGCTAACAGAGGAAAACAGGCAATTTTTCAAGAGTTTATGTTATATATTGAGCTTGGTGACTCGGAAGTCAGTGAAGACTTCTTTCTTGTTGCAACATTGAAATTACTTAAAGAAATGCTGACCACAGGAAACGTAGCTGAAACTGATTTTCAAAAAATGGTTAAAAACTATGTTGGAAAGGTTGTGGAGAAAGCTACGACTGCTCTAAGACAGGCAGACACAGAGTGCAACGGAAGTGCAAGAGAATATATTCGAATTTTCAAAGAGTGCATGAACGTAACGAGTGAATTCTGCTTCAGAATAAACACTTCGTGTGGGTTTACAGAAGCAATACTATAGGGTGACTAGATAGGTCGAGAACGATTTTGAATGCAGACAAATATATGTTATACACAATATAATATGGAAAGTTGTATACTGGAGGATAGGTTGTTCAAATGAGAATGTTACGCAAAAAAAATTAGATCACTAGCTCTCTTATTAAAAGTTTAGCGCCAATATCCGTGACGTCATCAAATTCGTGCCAAGCAAACGTAAACAAGCAGCATTATCATTGACTAGTGAATACGCCGATTAGGCAATGGCGACCTTAAATGAATCGCAAATTAGGGCTCAAGCTATAACATTATTGGAAGAAAAGTACAGTTACAGTGTTATAGGAAAGAAATTGGGTCGTTAACTCTAAATCGTGGATTAGCAAGTGGGCCAAACGCTCCACAGGTGAAGTTCAGTCCCTCAGTTCTGGTGTGGGGAGGCATGACATCTCTTGGATTAACAAAACTTCATATAATTCCAAATAAAACTTCAGTCACTTCGAGTTATTACATTAATGAGATAATGGAGAAAGAGGTCAAACCCGCATTCCAGCGAACTGCAGTCTGCGCTCAGTTAACAGCCACAAAAATGTTTCATAATAACGGCGAAGGATTATTTCAACAAGACGGTGCACGTGCACACACATCAAAAGCCTCAGTCGAATGGTTGAACAAAAATATCAATGGATACTTCTCACCGGGGGACTGGCCGCCTAATTCGCTGGATTTGTCACCAATAGAAAATGTTTGGAGTATTATGGCGGCAACTGTTTATGCCGATCCCGAACCCCAGACATTGAACACCTTAAAACGTCGGCTTCGTAAGGCATGGACATCGATACCTCTGACAACTCTGAAAAATTTAATCGGCGCGATGCCTAATCTACTTGAGGCTGTATTAAAGAGTAGAGGAAACATTATTAAATACTAAATGATAATTTGTATTAATTAATTAATTATGTGTGGATTAACAATGATGGTCGTACAATAGGCTATTGTTTTCGACCTAACTGGACGTTTGCTTGGCACGAATTTTATGACGTCACGGATATTGGCACTAAAATTTTAATAAGTGAGCTAGTGATCTAATTTTTTTGCGTAACATTCTCATTTGAACAACCTATCCTCCAGTATACAACTTTCCATATTATATTGTGTATAACATATATTTTTCTGCATTCAAAATCGTTCTCGACCTATCTAGTCACCCTATAGTACAAATTGATCATTTATACGCTGACTTTCTCAGCCAGGCTAATTCTTTATTTGAAACACTCGTAGGCGAAGACAATAGAGCTGCAATCCGCCCACTGTTTGAGAAGATAATGGGATGCCGAGAGAAATGTCCTTTCTGTTCAGCTCCCTGTTCTCAATCACTGCAGCCACACGCCGGAGACCATCGTGCTGATCATCATTATCCAATGGGCGTACGAGGTACGGTCGATCGCTGAGGTTTGTTTGCAAATACACAAGAAACTCATGATGCAATTGGAGAAAAAAGAGGAAAAAAGAGGAAGCCCAGAAAACTGGCCCTGTTTACTTGTCAAGCCATGGTTGGCACTAACGTAGATATCCGAACTGCGGTCACCGTAAATAAAGCTAGAAAATGGTATCATAGCAATTACCACTCTATCAAAAAGTACAAGGAGATAGACGAGTATAAAGACTGGGATATACAATATTGTCGAGACCATAATGCCTCTTTATATTGGAAATGGTTCATGGCTCAATTTGGACAAGAACTTGCTGAGCAGTACAAAGCTGTATGCCCAGTAATACCGAAAGCATGGAAAGAAATAACATGTGAAGAGGCAGAGAAGAACCTGTATGAACATGACATGAATCACTTTTGACATGAATTGATTTTGAAGATGTGTCGGCGGTAAGATCCAGACTTAGCGCTCACGTTTTGCAGCTTGCTTAAGCCTACATCTGATACTCTTCCTGACTCTGTCGCTTTCGAAACATTTTGTGCAACTTCTGAAGGTGTTTGGCTTGTACTGCAAAGTGAGGACGTTACACAATTGTTCTTATGAGAACAGGTTAAACTATAAACACTTGGTTATATATATTCGTTTTATTGAGAAAAACAATCTGACAAAAACGCAGAAATGCTAACATGAGTGATAATGATAATTAAAGTTCATTAGAAAGTCTTAGAATAAACTAGTAAATATTTTATATAATGATCTGGAAATAAATTGAGAGTTGTCCTTGGGTGGGAGAGTATGGTTGTGTTCTCTAGGTCTTAATTGGTGAGAGGAGAGGGGTCGGAGTGGAGGTAGGAGTTGGTGAAGTACATGCTTGGGGTTGTGCAATATGGAGAAAAGGAGTTTTGCATCGGCTATATTGGCAAGTTCAGAAACGGTTGGAAAGGATTGCTCTAGGTAACCTAGGCGTTTGGCTCTTTTTATGGAGTTTTTCCAGGCGTTCTTTATCGGAAACCAGGGCGAGACCCCACCAGGATGGGGAGGCATATAGAAGTTTAGCAACGGTAGTGGCTTTGGTCACATTATGGATGGATGAGGAAGAAAGACCAAGGGTTTTGAGTTTTCTGATAGCATAAAAAGAGAAGGAGGAAGTGGCTGTGAGGTGGTCTATATGGGCTGTGAGTTTGAGGTTATCTTGAAGGATGACACCTAGTGTCTTCAAAGTTTTAACTCGGGTAATATTAGGTAATGGAGGAGGAGGCTCAAATTGGTGTCGAGGGCGGAAAATGATAATTTCTTTAGATTTAGAGCTACTTAAGGTAAGGTTATTGGTAGAAGCCCAGGTAGAGATTAAATGCAGTTCAGATGGAATAGTATGAGCTTGAGAGGATCCAGTAAGGAGGTAAGTGTCATCTGCAAATTTGAACATAAGATTAAGGGGCTGAGCAGGGTGCAGGTCTGAACCAGTAATGGAGAAGTTGGTAGGTCCTAAAACAGAGCCTTGAACTATACTAGCATTGATTGGGAGGAGAGATGAAGAGTGTCCTTTGAATATAGTGAGGTGTGAGCGTTCAAGATGATATTCAACTAGCCAGTTATAGATTTGGTCTGGGATATCAAGAGTGGAGATTTTGTCAAATAGGGCAGAGTGCTTAACTGAGTCAAATGCTTTGGAGAAATCAAGGGAGATTATTGAGACATATTCGTTGGTTTTTAGGAGAAGTTGTGTATGTTGTTTGATAGATAGGCCTATTATGGCTGCAGAGGTGGAACCAGTGGGTCTGAAAGCAAATTGATCTGAAACCAGGGATTTAAAGGGTGGTTGAGTAAGGGTATATAAATCTCTTAACTATTTGCTTGTCGACTATTCTGGAGAGAACAGGGAGGATGGAAAGCTATACTGGAGAGAACAGGAAGGATGGAGTGCTATACCTCTGACATCATAGCCATAGTGTTCTAGCTTAGTCAGGGGAATTCTGTGGTTCACAGTATCGAAGACATTAGCAACATCTAAAAATATACCAGTGGAATATTCATTATTGTTCATGGCCATGGAAATTTATTTTATCTTATAGGCCTATGATTAGTAGGGACATAGAAGTCGAATGCTTAGGTTGAAAACCATGTTGGAACGTGTAAAGGATATTTTTTGTTTTATGTATGAGAACAGACGGTCGTAAATTACTCTTTCAACTAATTTGGAGAAGAAGGGACGGTGTATAATAGGGTGGGACACGGTACCCGATTGGTTACACTGCTCAACCTGTGACACAGAGAGTACGGGTTCGAGTCTCCTCCCGTAAGATGGTTACTGTGTAGGGACTTGAACAAGTCCTTCACTCATGGTGCACAATTGCTCATCGTCACCGATTGTTGTTTTGCCATTAAATAGTGGCCCTTAATAAATACATAAAATAACAATTATAGTAATGCGAGGAACTGCGGTGTGTTCGGTAGTGCATTGGGTTTGTTAACCAACGATTGTGGATTTGAATCTGCTCATCGCCCAATCCGTGCAACTATTTGTCCCGATCCTCAGAAAACATTTACTGATTTTGCGTGGTCATAAAACTGCAGTAAACAAATAAATAAATGACAACAATTGTTCATGTATCATTAGTATCTTCAATTATTTATTAAATTAGACCTAATATATATAAATCCACTGCTAGAATACGACTCCTCTACCCGCTCTCGCAATTGATGTCAGGCGTCATTAGGCCTACACTGTTAGAATATTCACATAGGGCGCAGGTACATCGTAGTGTCTTATATGGGACAATTATTATAGGGTGCATATGTGTCTTAACATATTATGTTCATTGGCATATGCTGTCAGGGTAAGAACGGAAATATCGTTGCCAAGCAAAACAGTGCACAGAAAAATAGAAGTCACTACTGACGAAACCACGTACGCACACACTTAGAGCCCATCCAACGGATTCCCATCCTAAGGTGACAACGTCATCTTCAGAGTCTCCTAATATTTATACTCTGTAGTCGGGTCTTCCGGTCTCTATGGTCTGACGGATCGAATCCGATTCTGCCTAGCTACGTTTGAATTATTATAATATTAGATAGAACTAGAAACGTTGATATATTGACTCGTGCACTTTCTACCATTTATTGATTTTCCGTTCACATCGAAGATCGTAGAC
>JACEVL010000092.1:0-37500 GCA_020284085.1 Aporrectodea caliginosa
CAGCGCAGTCTAAACCTAGGTCCTAAGTTTCATGGGATTTCTAAAGTACCTCCCATGATTAAGAGGCTTTCTCAGCTGCTCCAATTACTTCTCAAGCGAAAACGCTGCCAATTCTTCACTGGTGGATAACGAGCGAGGCTTACATCAGACCGGTGGGTGGAGTTCTTCTAGCTGTAGGCCTAGTAGTTTTCTCGTAACAATTCATTTCTTCGGTAATGAATTCTAATTCTGTTGAACTAAAACTGAACGTCTTCTTCTTAAGTCAAATTTACTTCTTGCGATCATACGAAGTCGTATGTTTAACAACCGTTCAGTTCGAGCAAGTTCGAACGATGAACTTACACAGCGTTCGAGGATTTGAAATACAACGAATCGGCGTTTGGCTTCGATCGTTCTTACGATTCCTTGGCCAGAATCGTTAACTATCGCAATATTCGTGTACTACTCAAGTACAGTCTCCGTCGTAATCGAGATAACTCATGCTTAATCAAAACCTTTCCAACGCTCTATTGCCTTTTGATTTATGGGCATTTGTAAAAGATTCTATTCATTCATTCATTCATTCATTCAGAGCATTTATATAGCGCCTCTTCAAGAAGCTACTCAGAAGCGCTCCCGGCCCAGCCACGACTAAAGAAGAAAGACTTGAGGGACTTGTAGAACCCTGCCGGTTGGCTCACAAGTAAAGAGCGGAGCTTAAGCGGGAGGTCATTTCAGGTGGAAGGTCCCACAACAGAAATAGCACGGCGCTGCTTAATAGCCAAGCGTGCCCGTGGAACTAGGAGCTCACCCCTCGTCGTTGAACGAAGTGCCCGACGCGCTGCAACGTCAGACACTGGGCGGCAAAGATCACGCAAGTAAGATGGAGCACAGCCAAGAACGCAGCGAGAAACCACAGCAGCAGTGCGGTATGAGATACGCTGAGAGATAGGCAGCCAGTGCAACACATCACGTATGTATGCAGAGACAGGAGAGAACTTAGGAAGTCGTCCAATAAGACGAGCAGCCGAGCGTAGAACTCGATCTAGTCGCCCCAGAACCCCAAGAGGAAGGCCAGCAAGTAGGGAGCAACAGATGTCAATTCGACTGGTAACAAAGGCGTGAACAAGGACCACGACCGCATCATGAGAGAGAGAGCGAGAGAGCACTCGAAGCTGACGAAGCTGATAATAACAACTCCGTGCAACCAGGTTCACATGTTGAGACAAAGTAAGCTCAAAGTCAAGAGTAAGTCCCAGATCACGAACTGTGACGGAAAAGGTTATGTGAGGAAAGAGCAAGGTAAGTTGGGAAAAGTCGATACCCTGAAGTTGCCTACGGCCACCCAGCCAAATAAGTTGTGTTTTAGATGGATTTAAGAGTAGCCGATTGGAGGCCATCCAAGAAGAGAGGACATCCATGGTCAGACACAACTGGCTTACAGTAGCCACCGCATCCGCCGAATGGGTGTGGATGTAGGCTTGCATTACATCGGCAAATAGTTGGTGCAGAAGACTCTGAGACGCCAGCAAGGGGCAGACATCAGCAGTATAAAGAAGGTATAGAAGTGGGCCCAGGACAGAACCCTGGGGCATCCCAAAAGGAGCAGGGACCCAAAGAGACCTGGACGAACCAAGGACTACACAGTTTGAGCGGTCAGTTAAGAAAGATGTAAGCCAGTCTAGAGGCTGGTCCACCAAGCCAAAGGAAGTAGAGAGGCGCTGTAAGAGAATGGAGTGATCCACAGAGTCAAAGGCAGAGCTTACGTCAAAGAGAGCAAGAAGAGTAACCTGACCACGGTCGATTGCGCTATAGAAGTCTGACAAAAGTCGAAGCAGGAGAGTCTCCGTGGAGTGATTCCGACGGAAACCCGACTGCTGCGACGGAATCAACTCATTCATATCCAGATATGCCCACAGCTGGTTAGCAACAATGCGTTCCAGTATTTTAGATAGAAAAGTAACGTTAGCAATGGGGCGATAGTTTGCTGGATCACTTTGATCCAGACCATCGCGCTTCAAAACTGGTAAGAGAACGGAACGTTTCTGTGAGACGGGTAAGCACGCCTCACGGATCGAACAGTTGCACAGAATAGTGAGGAAGGGAAGGAGATCGTCTAATAAGTTCCTGAACAAGAAATGTTGGTGCAGGATCCAGCTCGCACTTCTTGGCGGCAGAGGAGAGGATGAGTCGACGCAGCTCCTCGCTCGAAATCTCCTGGAGTGCAGAAAGCCGATGCTCCGTGGTAGAAAACGTAGGTGGTGAAGAATCGGCGGTGGAACTCCGAATCGACGAAATCTTGGCAGAGAATCGCTCCAAGAATACCTCTGCAGAGAACGGCGGAGGAGACTCCGACTGTCGACCACCCCTCTGACGGCCAAGGAGGCCGTTGAAAGTGGTCCAGAGCTTCTTCGGCTCCTTCGACTGGCGAGTGATGATGGTCTCCCAGTATACTCGTTCTCTGGCGCGGTACGATGTATGCATCTCTCTAACGAAGCGGACCCACGAGGCCCGATCAGCTGGAGAGCGGGTTCTTTTCCAGATTCTCTCAAGTCGTCTTGATTGTCGTCGGAGCTTCCGGCATTCTGCATCAAACCATGGAGAAGACGGACGGTAGCGTGACTGGACGCTGCGCAACGGTAGAAAGGTGTCTATGAGACCAGACAACGCGGTCTCATAAGAGCTGAACAGCTCTGTTGTAGAGCGCCCAGTGGAAGACTGAAGATCAGCAAAGAGAGGATGAGCTCGGAGTGCTGAACGGAATGCAGAACGGTCAAGGCTTTTCCAGTTACGGATCTGACGAGGAACTGTTCTTGCCGGTTCTTGGTATAAAGGTTAGATGACAACGTTTCATTATTTGTACCTGGGTTCAAATCTCAATGATTGTATAAGCGATTATTAATACTGATTGATATAGCGCAATTGTTTAAGGTGTTGACAATTTAAGTTGATGTATGATTGAACTCTGTTTCTTAGTTTAATTACCCTGACATTGGGCGCTGCCTGTGAAAACCGAATCAAACTATTTTGGAATTATATTGTAATTAAACATATTAAAATGGAAGAGAAGGACTTGTATTTGCCTGGTGATAGAGGTAATGATGATTGTTGGCAAGCTATAATGAAACTCCAAGAAGAACAGGCGAAATGCCAAGAAGAACAGGCAAAACGCCAAGAAGAACAGGCGGCCATATTAGCTATGTTAGTGACCCAACTACACTTATTAAATGCTAATCTTAGCACTGCTAAAGATGTTGCGGAGCCCTAGAACCCAGATGCATCACCATGCATTGGTCTGCAGACCGCAGAATCCGCGTACAATATGTCCGATGATGAATCCCTGGTATTAGATGAGAGCGCCGCTACTCATCACTCGGTAGCACCGCTAGATGGAGGTCTTAGACGAAGTGCCCGTTTGCAACAATTGCTGAGGCCTAAGCCAGATAATGAAATATCTGCACCCCATATTTCTTCTTTCTTCCGAACAGAGGTTCGAACCCTTTCCAAGTATGACTTACCATGTAAACCATCTCCGCAACATCACGACCGACCGCTAGAGGCCGGCACGGTCGCTACAGTATTATATAGCCTACCGGCTCTACAGAAGCTGCTAATTATTCTCTAATTAGCCTGCTAATTAAGTTGCTAATTAACCTCTGTTACTTCTCTTTAGCTTCATCGTTATATAATGCCTGGACCTACGATTAGTTTTAAGCTAAGCGCAGGAGACCAGCTTATTCACGAACGCTGCGTCAAGTCAGAGGGTTTGTCCGGAGATAGCAGGTGAAGAACAACATCCGGTTGCCAGGAGATAGAAAGAGAGGGAGTCTTGTGCCAACTCAATTGCGTACGTGACCCTTTCTGTGGCACCGTTATGAAATGTCAAAAGCATCAGTTGATAGTCAGTGCAAGTGAAATCGTAGAAGAATGACAATCCTTTGTGGAATCCAGGTTGAATTCCAGCGCCCCGAACAAAACAACCTGGCTTTCGCGGATTTGATAAAGCGTCGGTAAATAAGCTGGTCTGCCTGACGCGACTTTTGTGTGGTGTTGAGAAATGTCGAAAATTTACATTTACATTACATTAGGCCTACATTTACGGGCCGATACCGAGAAAGACATCCCAGTTGAGAGATATGGGAAGGCGGGGATTGACAAAATGTGTGATCACAAATACAAACACAGTTAATATTACAATTGCTTTGTGTTCGTTGAAGCGGATTATGGTCTCGTTGACCTGGTTCGATTCATGACCGGGTCGCCCTATCTGCCCCCCAGAATTGTCGTTTCGTTCCGTAGCGACAACTTGAAACTGCCAATGGCACACGTCTGCTACAACGAGATCGAACTGCCGACCGTTCATCAGACATACGACAAATTCAGACGAGCCATGATCACGGCGCTGACCCACGGCTCTTCTGGCTTCGACATGGACTGAAGCATACCTGCACACGCACTATTATCAGAGACCCAGTTGATATTATGCATCGAATTTCTTACATTTGGCGACATATCAAGAAACACTGGATAATTGTTTCGTACTGACAGCACAGAATTTATTTAGCTGTTCATGACGCATTGACGCTAAGCATTTGCATACTGACGAAAATGTATGCAGCTCATTTAATCGTCCCAAATGCATCCTCGGGGTTTCCAGCATTGCAGTGGAAAGCATTGAGCAAGAATGTTAAGGAATTTAGATCAAATTATTAATACTGCTAGATGACATAAGTATATATACTGTTGCACTGGCTTCCATCCCGCTGCGGATCTCCTTTAGGGTCGAGTCTCTGGCGTGGAGGTGCCTTTCGGGCTTGGCACTATCTTACCTACGGAAACTCAGTCGCCCTGTGTCCTCTAGAACTGGCCGTCGATCACTGCGCTTCTCTGTCCATGGCGCTTGGCAGTCCCATTCGCCCGTACTACTACAATACATCGCCGATCCTTTTCGGTAGCTGCTCCGACCACATGCAGCGAGCTCCCTTTTGGCAATACTCCACCTCCCTAACTCTACCTACTCTCAGTTCCATCTGCTGCTTAAGACTACCTTCCTCTGCTTGGCCTGGTCTGGGAGCGCCTCTGAGTAAGAATCTTTAAGGGGCGCTATATAAATTCTGATTGATTGACTCGTATTAAATTATTTGTATTATTAAATTATTTATTGTATTGTATTGTATTTGAACACTTGTTATAGCGCCCCTACCAGATTTCCCATTCAGAGGCGATCCCGGCTACTGCGCGAACGCTGAATCGGAGTTTCACGCCAAAGCGCATGAGCAATTGCGAGTGAAGGACTTGCCCAGGGCCCCTACGCGGCGACTTTGAGGTGGATTCGAACCCGCAACCCTCCAGCTGCAAGGCACCGAACATACCCCAAAACCACCGCGCCCCAGTTGTATTGTAATGTGTTGTGTGTTCTATTGTACTCCACGTTTATATTGCGACCGAGCCACCCGCAGTAAAGATCCGAGAAATTAATCTCTGATAAACCGACCGACCCGGAATCGAACCCGGGGCGCCGGCGTGACGATCGGGCGACCAACCCACTCGGCCACTCAGGATCCTTATGGTTTGCTAACTTGAAAATATTTATATTGTTCAATTCTAATCTGTCCTTAATCCCTGTCTATCTGCTGACTTTTGGATTTCGACTCAGGACCGAACCTGCATGGCCATGACAAAATATGATCAAGGTTTTAACTGGTTCAAAGACATGCAATCTCTACAGAAACCACTGAAAGTTAACCTGCATTTCTTAATTTTCCAGTGCTGTCATAGTATCCACAGAAAGTATAATATATCATCCAACCAGGCACGTAGCGAGACCTCAATTCAAGAGGAGGCAACTTCACAGACCATTGGCAAAATCCTGGTCATTGGGGTCATTAGTGAATGGAACTTCCAGTATGTAAAAACAGCAAGAGGAGGCAACTGCCTCCTCGTGCCTCAGTGTAGCTACGCCTATGCATCCAACTCAGTCCCTTGTCTACAACTCTTGCACTGAAGAATTTCTGATAATATGTTCCTTTCAGTCTCTTAAATAATGTAATCTGTGTCTTAGAGTTGCTTGTTTTCGTGCTAATTCTAATAACATTCCTCACCCTGTACTGCTTCCTTTCCAGTTTTAATCTTATAAACTTCAAATACGTCTCCTCGGCTCCCCCTCCTTCTCTCCAATATTGTTTTATTCACATCTTTTCAGCTTTCTTCATAACTCAGATCCTTGTAAGCTGGAATCTTCTTGGTATACCTGTTCTTTGCACTTATCTAGTTGTTCTGTCATGATTCAGGCATGGATTCCATTCCTGAATGCAATATTTCAACCGCGGTGGCCTATATTGATTTGTTTCCTGACACAAAGTTGGCTATACCGTTGACAGTTCCGAATGTGCAATTGACTTGTCTGGAGTGTGCAGCGTGTGGCATGAGTTTTGAGAGATTAGCTTGAAAGTCAACTATATGATTTCATTAAATACCTGAAGTGTTATAACTTACCAGTTCAAGTACACGCAGTTTGACAGTGTGAGGAAGAATATGCAGTATACATGTGTGATTGGCCTATATTGACTTGTACTGTCACACTACTGTCTCACCGATTTTGATTTGACTGAGCGCATATATTCATATTCATAGGCAGATTTCCCACGAACGTTCAGTTTCTTTGGGCGCTGACAAACATCCCGAAATTACGATTCCGATTCGATTACGAATAGTAACTATTCGGATACTTGTTTTGTACGTTCAGGAGGACATTTGCTGTGTATACAGTGCTAACAACATAAGTAACAACCTGCAGAAGTAGTTTATGCCGGTATTTTTTATACGCGAACATGTGTATTATTACGATTTTATTCTAACGCATGTGCATAATTATGCGTTTTACATGTTAATTGTTATTGCTTACTGTAGCGTAGCTTTCGCTATTGACGTTGTGAGTTATTTTAAGCTGTTATTAATTTTTAGCATTGCTTTTGCACACTTAACAATAAGCCTACATGACCAAATTTGCATGTGCATGTACATACTCTATAATGATGTATATAAACTTGTAGCTTTTGCATTTTACATGTATGACACAGTTGTATAACTTGTGTATTCTAGGCCTACTTTCACCTTCAAACCATGAATATGGCACACTTGATAAATGACTCGTATACCATTATGTTCCTAGGTCAGTGAGTTTCCCCTAAGACCTCAACTGGCTGCCATTTCTCGAACTTGTTTCATCTATAGGAAGAATCCGACAGATTCGTAATCGAATCGCTATCGTAATCTCCAAACTTCAAAAGCGTCACTCGAAAGCCAAGCGCAGGGCACCAGCTTGTTCACGAGCACGATTCGCTCTTACATGGTCAAACCCTCACACTGATACGCTGCCTTATTTTGAGGCGAATTGATTACTGCAACCCTATACTATAGATATGCATATATGGTATCTCTGCATGCACACTGCTTCCTGTAACCAGAATAACCATGCTGCAAGACTGTGTCCTGGACTCTCGCACCGAGACACGCATGTTCTTTGTTCTCTACACTAGCTTCCTATCTGCGAGCGTATCCACTTCAAACTGGCACTCTTCATGCACTGGTCTCGTGCAGATCATCTGCCATCCTACTTATCTTACATGGTCAAACCCTCACACATTTTTTTCAGCCGGTTCCTGTCTTCGATCTGCATCTGCTGGAAAGTATGTTGCTTCTGGTAAACTCGTCTTGTCTTTGACCGGCGTTCATTCACAGTTGCCGGTCCCTCTTCCATCTGGATCGCTCAATCTTCTCCAGTTCACAACACCTAGCGTGACTGACTTCCGCTATAAACTGAAAACCTAGACGGTTAGACCCTATCTCTTGCAGTCTGCTTGCTCTTAATAGTTGCTCGGTTTCAATGTTCACTTCTGACCTTCGTAACAGGGCATAATCAACTTACAGTTCAACAGTTGTATTGTATATTTTAATTGGTAACTTCACCGAGTGCGACATTTTTCAACGCGGCTCATTCCTTTCACTAATAAATCTTTACGGCCTAATTCGTATTCTTAAGGCTGAAGTTGACGGAATGTTTGCCACAGTTTGCGCCAAAAACACATTTGAAATTTTTTTAAAGTCGTTAAATTAAACTATAGTATACTATGATTAATTTGTATCACTATAATCTTGTTCTGTTCTATAATCTTAGAACCAGAACGGACTTTGAATTGGTTCTGACACGAATGGGATTATATTCTTCTTTAATGAAACCACCGTCTCATTATGTTCCTCTGTCAGCGAGTTTCAAAAGTCAGAGACGACTTCAATTATCCATTCCGTCAGATATTCCAAAAACAAAATCTAAACTCCCATAATTAATTGCGGCCAGCTGGAGCAAATGACTCGTATGACTTTCAGGACAAGTCCCAAGGTCTCTCGTAGGTATAAGGAAACGGAGGTACAGGTTGGTTCCAGTTACCCTCTGGCAAATTGCTTTCCCGCTTTAACATAAATCAATCTCGTGAAAGATCAGGGAGGTTTTGTTTTCTGGTTCTAGCGGCGATGGAAATTCAGTTTTGTGTTGATGGTATGCCTCTTCTTATTTGTTTCTTGACTGGATGTACTTGTGCTTAACGACAGGTTTTCATATCGAAGATGATTAGTGTCGGAGGCAGAGTACAACCTCGTACTCCACGTTTATATTGCGACCGAGCCACCCGCAGTCTTGACTGGATGTGAGCCTGACTTGGCTATAAAGAGGTACAGAGTGCAGAATGAAGAAGTGGTATCGTATTACTTATACGCGCACAAAAACTCAGTTTAGGCTAATTGCTTTTAATTAATGCAGTTGGTACAGTAGGCGATGGTAATTCATACTGTTTACTTCACCCGCAATGAAGGTCTTGATTGCTTCCATCAATCACCGTCAGCTCCTACTCAGACCCTTTGTGTCTGCCATTGTCTGGCGGATTTTCTCACAGGTCTGCAATTATACCTAATGTTTTACTTTTTAAATTGTTACAACTGTCATCGCCATAAATTTTCCTACAATTGGTCGCCCTGTGTCGGCGAAAAACAGTGTCATCCGAATCCGCTCCCATAAATCTTGAGAGTCATACCAATGACCCGACAAGTATCGGATGATTGATATTCATTTGGCGCAACTGAAGAGCCAAGTTACACACAGGACCACTCGTAGTAGTTATATCCAAACTAGCTTTCTCCAGCGCAGATATCGAGCGTTAGTTCGTCAGCAAGTCTCTTCAGAGAAAAATCCATCGTTGTCTCCGTTGGCAAAAACGTGTCATGAAAGCAATTGTGGGCCTGTCCGTTGTACCGCAAAGCGCTCGTGAATAAGCTGGTGCCCTGCGCTTGGCTTTAGAGAGGCGCTTTAGAGGTTTGGAGTTTACTCTTGCGATTACTGTATTCTGTATTTCGTGTCACTCGAAGCGAGTATTGACTTGGGCATTAAAATAAAGGCGCTATAGAAGTCAATAGATTAGATTAGATTATGTGCGGCGCTTGGTAATGTAGACCTACTTAAAAACAATTGTTAAGTGTCTAGATACATGTACATAGGGCCATACATAAACTGAATTCAGCCAGACCAGTTAGAGTCAACCAAAGGAACAGCAACAAAGCAGTTGATAGGGTGAAGGTGTTATAATTACCGTCATACAGTCAGCGTTTTAGATTAAAGTTTTAGATTAAAGTTTTTTTTTTGCGATTTCCGGAAGTACATTATTATTGGGTCACGAGTTGCTTATTGATTCCTTGATCAAATGCTGGTGACGTTTTGGTGTCATAACCATTTACCATTAAATAAAGATTTAAATCTTCCGTACGTAGAAAGTGTGATATTCATCCGTTTTCTGGATAATGACCGAATGGCAAATTTGACGTTTTTCTCTTTTTATTTGCCTACGTTTGCGTGTCTTCGAGTACAATTCTATACAATATTTCTTTATTAAGTTGCTTTTATTTCGATATTTATTTACCCAGTCGAGAACTAAGACTGAGGTAGGCCTAGACTAAACACTGTACACGTTATCAGACTCATGGGCGCCCGTACACATGGGCAAGAAGAGGCACTTGCCCCTCAATCTAATTCACATCTGAACACTTTAGACATGTAATACATTATGTCGAGACGACCTGTCCCGTTTTCATGCCTTGCCTTTTCTACACAAAAATCTCTGGGCGCCCATGATAACATTGTATTTATTATGTAGCCTACGCACTGATCATCTGCACTGATTTTTAAAGTATCGTATCGTATCGTATTTAAGTATTTGGCGCAGTTCGGGTATACGCAGTTCTTTTTCCTGGAACGCAAACGAGACAAGGACTAGAAAAATCTTTTCTTGTCAGATGCATTTCAAACATTCTCTAGTCCACACAATATTTCCAGTTTCACAAGAAACATCCGTAATTCAAGTAGCGATGACGATGACATTAAATAAGAAGTGGAACTCGTATAAAAAACAAACGCTGACACCGGATCTAGCTCTGTGCAAAGCCCTATGTATACACGATCAGCTATATGTATCCAATTGTGCAGACTTCGTTTTCGCTGCCTGTTCTTCATTGCATATACAATTGCCTTATATATACACACACACATATATACATATATACATGTACGTGGTGTGCGTTAGTCTAGTGGTAAGCGTGCTGGACTGTCAGTTGAAAGGATGGGGTTCAACTCATGCCAGGGGAAGGGTGTCTCTGCGCCCCTATAGTAGACTATAATGACCGTACAGTGTCGGTGGGAAGAGGCTGCCTAAGTCGCATTGCTGAGATAATTTTGAATGCAATCTGTGCAACGTTCATGAAAGGAGCAGAAATAATTGTCCTGCTAATTGCGTCACATTCTGTCAGTCCGTAGAAATGTCTTCATCAGATAACTCCTCCGAACAGTGAGCCGTGGAATTCTAAGATGCGGTAGAAGCGATTCTACCGTCCAATTCGGAATTCCAAGCAATACGTTTTCACCAACGAGGCAATAATTATATTAGGCCACATGTAACCGTCCGTCCGGGTATACACTGCCGCTGCCTGCACTCTGCCAGTTCCAATCCTCGATAAAGAAGGAGGGTGACTCCATTTATCCTTGCTACGACGCAGCGTCGTCAAAGAAAAACCACGCGCTGCCTGTGCAGGGTGAAACGTCTCAAGTATATAATCGTAATCTCCAAACTTCTGATTCGCCACTTGAAAGTCAAGCGCAAGGTAGCCTTCCACCTTTTGCAGAGCGCTGATAATAGCAGATGGTATTGTACTTCAGGAGCATTGTATACTCAAGTACATCCGTCCAGGCTCCAGTGAACGACGATCATCTGAGCCAGATCTGAACAGTTTCCGCCTTCAACGTATGCTGAACAGCTTAATAAATCGTTTGTAAAGTGCTGCTGCCGTTGTGTAACTCATTATGAACGTGGAGAGCTGTTGCCGCACTTGTTAGCCGTCAAAGTACAACGCGCTCATAATTACCTTAATGAGCTAGGCCGAACTAGCTATGCCTAACGAGCTAGGCCTAATTGGCCGATAATGGTATAGGCTTTGGCTGGCGTGTACAGAAGGCCTCTCTAATTGTTGAGTGAGTTAGAACTGTCGAAGGTAGATCCAGATAACCCGGCCTGGCAATGCAAAGTTTGCAAACGGCTAACAATGGGCTTTCGACGTAACATTATGCTTGCAGTGTGTAAAGGCCTGCGTATGAAGGCCACGCATCCATGTATAGACAGTGACTACGTGTTACGTTTTCTTGAATTTCTTCGATGGTCGGTTTTTGAGTTTCTTTTAGGGCAACGGCCAACAACTGGCTTACATACCCCCATCCGAATATTAAATGTCCCTTTATCACAGCTTGGTTGAAGACAGCGCCCTTTTCTTACGCACCTGTAATTCAGAAAAACACCACAAGTTAGACGAACATAGCATGCAACTATAAACAAAAACTATCCTAAATCTAATCTAAACAAATCTTAAGTTCCTATTTCATCCGATGCAATCGAATAACTTCTTAAGTGCATTTATAATGATGCGAAGTGAAACCACATTCAACCTCGTAATGGGACGGCAAAGTTCAATCCACAGATTCGAATCAGCAAAATCTATCAGCATTCTGCTGCCATCGCTACTATAGCCTTTCAAACAGTTATTTCCTTAATCAGGTACAGGTAGGCCTAATGAACCAAAGGCACACATAGGCCGAATCTGAACGACAATATACAAAACAGGCATATTCGTCAAAGTCCGGTCACATGGTTAAATGACTCCCCATCAGGAAATACTTTTTGATTCGGAATGACAAATACCAAGTCATTACAATGGATCATTTCTAAATGCTTAGAAATTAGAATAGGCCTACTCCTGGACCAGTCTCCTGTGATTTTCCTAGCTTAGGGGCCTACTAACTTGTAGACCTAATGCCTATAACGTTAAATTAAGTATTGTGTAACGTCAGTTCTAGTTCTTTGTAATTCGTTTAAGACACATTGATACCCAGTTTTATCGAAGTTGATTAATCAACATCATTTTGTCTAGAAAACGTACACAGACAATATATACTGTGGTTTCGGTTTAACATAATTTCTTAGCTTTAATGCTCTTATAAATTCCTAGAAGCTCTGCGTAATCCAATAACTCCGAGCTTGTGTCGTCTATCAACTCGCATGGAATCTGTCCGTTTGGTTCTACATGTCTTCGGGTACCCGCCAGTGGTGATTCCTTTAGATATATGTGATATGAATATTCGCTTTTGATAGACCACAAGCTAGCTCTCTGTTTCTGTTCGTTATGACTTTGGCATCGTTTAGGTTGGCAAAAGCAGTGTGCGTTTGTGAGATCCTTAAAAGCGCTACAGAAATCAGCCATGTGCATAAATACATAATCGCCAATCGTAAACTACAAATTTATACAGCGCTAGTTGAAAGCTAAGTTCGAGGCAACAGCTTATTTGCTAACACTTAACATACCTACCTACCTACCTTCCTACCTACCTACCTACCTACCTACCTACCTATACCTACCTACCTACCTACTTACCTACTAACTATCTATCTATCTATCTAAATGTACCTACTACCTACCTACATACATATATACATATATTATATACATACATACATACATACATACATACATACACACATACATACATATACATACATACATACATACATACATACATGCATGCATGCATACATACATACATACATACATACATGTACATACACACATAATTCATTGCAAGAGCTGCTAGCAGCATATTTCTCCTGGTACGTTCAGAAGACCAAAACAAGGTTTTCATATACCATGTTGCGAGGCCTACTTCATCTGGCACTCATTATGCACTGAGCCACTGAGCCAACCGGTGCACCGCGGTGCGCGCGCTTCTAGTCCTTTGAACGCGCCTTTCTAAACCTTGACCCTAGACTCCATACGGTGTATGCTATATGCGATACAGGCGTTTCTGCTTGGCTGGTGTCTCCGAAAAATATCTTAGAGTCTTAGACTGTTTCCACTGTCTAGTAGCGAATCTGACGATGACTCTGAATAAGAGATATTGCCCACGCTACAGTAGACCAACGAGCGCGGTGAAGAAAACTTAGAGGAAGCATAATATGTACCCGTTCAAAAAGCGCGGCGCAAATTTCTTTTTCAATTGTGGATATGTTTACCATATTAGGCCTACACTAATTATGTCATTACTTGCTTTATTTGCGTGGGCTAAAAAAATTTAGCAATACCGCCGGCAATAATAATTTTTAATATTCTGATTTTTGTGTGTTGCTGCTGATGCTGCTGCTGCTGCTACTACTACTAGGCTACTACTGCTACTGCTGCTGCTGCTACTGCTACTGCTGCTACTACTACTAATACTACTACTGCGAATAATGATGCTGATGCTGCTGCTGATGCTGCTGCTGATGATGATGATGATGATGATGATGATGATGATGATGATGATGATGATGATGATGATGATGATGATGATGATGATGATGATGATGATGATGATGATGATGATGATGATGATGATGATGATGATGATGATGATGGACTATGTTCATATATGACTATATATAATATATACACTGGTAAAACACATGCAAGACGCATTTGCATCACCTAGCTCTGATTGATTTTTGTTTATTTCTATTCTTAATCTTTTATTCTCATGGGTTCATTTTAGTAGTACCGTACTGTCTGAGATTTATATCGTTTGCGCTGAGCCAACTACATGTTTCATCCGATCCAATAAACTACTAGTTTACATAGGTTAGAGCTATAAAAAAATTCCTTGGATTCCATAAAAATTCCCTCAGCTGTCGTTCCTGCTAAGGTCTTTGTCGCAATTGCCGAAGGCGAGGTCAGTACGTCAAGCGCATCAAAGACAAATCCTGTCGATCAAGTAGGCAGAGAACAGACACCGCCGTCGCCCATCCATCGCAAGCACTTGCTGGAGCGGAGGCGGCGGCGGCGGCGGGCGCAGCACCTGCCAGCCATCAATCGCTAGGTCGCTGGACCACATAACGACGGCGAGACTTACTAAGGCAGTCAGTTGGCCGATTATACTACTGGCGCGAAAGTGGCCGAAATATTGCAGAAGATTGAGGAAGAGAGAAATCAGATACATCATACATCATCGGAGAAGGGAGGAAGAGGAAGAGGAGAAAGAGATAAAGGAGGAAGATGAGGAGAAAAAAAGAAGGAAGAGGAGGAGGAGGAGGAGGAGGAGGAGGAGAAGAGGAGGAGGAGGAGGAGGGAAGAAGACGAGCAGGAGAAAGAGGAGAAGGAGAATGAGGACGACAGCAGGAGTAGGAGAAAGCGGAGGAAGAAGAAGAGGAGGCGGAGGAGGAGCAAATATGAGACAGAAGTAAAAAAAGAGAAGACAGATGCACAGACGGAGAGACACCCAACGTAGACAGGTAAACAACGAAGAGGGAGACATCCGTCACTTTGTGAATGGGGTCGTGCCCGTAAATTAAGCCCGAATAAGTACAAAACATGTGGATAGCTGAGCGGTAAAGTTATCTAACTGGGACGTCGCGTTTGGCAACGGCTGTACTGCATTACTGTGCGTCGGGAGCTTAACATCTTTAATACAGGACATGGAGGACGAAATCAGTTCACACTTTAAGTCATACATATCCAAGCACGTGCGGGTTTTAAATGGAACACGTCTAGATTGGATCATTGGATGACGGATACGAGAAAGATGGAACGGATGTCTATTGCTGGAAACTTCGATACCTTTCTAAATGTACACGATTTACCCTGCTCGTTTTTTAGTGATTTGATCGGGTGAGATCCTTCGCCTCCGCTGCCTCTTTGAGTGGGTGCCACGGCAATTTAAGGTCCCCGTGTATACGGACAGTGCTGGCCCGAGATTCGAGTCTCTGAAATAGTATGCAAACTATGCATGTATGAGCACTTGTTATAGAACCCCTTCAAGATTTCTACTCAGAGGCGCTCCCGACTACAGCGCGGACACTGAATCGGAGTTTCACGCCGAAGCGCATGAGCAATTGCGAGTGAAGGACTTGCCCAGGGTCCCTACGCGGCGGCTTGAGGTGGATTCGAACCCGCAACCCTCTGGCTGCAAGGCACCGAACATACCCTTACACCACCGCGCCCCACAAATAGTGGATATGCTTAAATGTCTGCGTAGGTAAAAACCGTAAAACGCAGTTTGCGGGAATTAGTGGGAAGACTTCTGGGAGTGATCTGAGCTATTGAAACTTTCTAAGACCTGTGGTTGTCGATATCCCAATGCAAACACGTTTTAGTGGCGTACGTTTTGATCTTCATTGGACTGTTTATGACGTTTGCAACTGGCTGGGCACGAACCGCGTTCCCTATAAGAATATACTGAACCAGTTTAGAGGAAGTTCATCATTCCTCTTCTTCTTCCACCCCTATTAGTATTTATACATAAGCGTTTACACAGACTTTATTATTATTATTATTATTATTATTATTATTATTATTTATTTATTTATTTATTTATTTATTTATTTATTTATTTATTTATTTATTTATTTATTTATTTATTTAGGTCATTGTACCCATCAGAGGAATGGTAAGATTTAAGGACGTACTTTATCTCTGCGTTTTCCAATTTCCAAATTCCCTTTTTGATGTTCTTGCACGTCAGGTAGTGAAGGTAGCCTGGAGCACCTACAGCTGTTTTGTTACAAATGCACCGAGTTCCACTGACCACAAAAGGCGAAGAACACGAACTACAACAAAAACAGGTCGAATGTAATGAATGACATATTTATATATGGCGCCATTAACAACAGCACAAACCGTTATCTCATCATTGGAAAAAGTCATCAAAAACGCATAAATTATAGAGCTTATGTCAACCTTATGTTAACCTCATGTTGACCTTATGTTGACCTTATGCTGACCTTATGTTGACCTTATGTTAACCTCATGTTGACCTTATGTTAACCTTATGTTGACCTTATGCTAACTTTATGTTGACCTTATGTTAACCTTATGTTGACCTTATGTTGACCTTATGTTAACTTTATGTTGACCTTATGTTGACCTTTTGTTGACCTGCCATGTCGGACCTTATAGTTTCGGAAAGTACGTTTCTGTTCCACTTGCTCTCCCTAACGAACTCAGCTTTTAGAATGAGTCAACTGACTGGTGCAATGTTGGTGGGAAGATCAGACCGAGAGGAAGAGGACTTCACAAGCCGAGGATAAGTAGAAAGGATTCGCTAGCACATCGTACCAGAGGCTGTTCTCATGTTTTTTAAATCTCCTACTTTTTCTTTGTCCCCTTCTCCTAGTTCTTCTTCTCCATTTTCCAACTCCTTTCCTTTCTACCTCCCCTACCCTCTCCATCTCCTCCGTCTCCTTGCTCCATCTCCATCACTTCCTCCTCTTTATTCTCCTCCTACTCCTTATCCTCATCTCATCTTCTCATTTATCTCCCATCTCCGTCTCTTCTCTTCCTCCTCCTCCTCCTCCTCCTCCTCCTCCACCACCTCCTCCTCCTTCCTCTACCCCTTCTGTCTCCGCCGTCTTCCCTCTCAGTCTCCTCCTCCTCCTCCTCCTTCCTCCTATTCCTTCGTCTCCGCCGTCTTCCCTCTCAGTCTCTCTCTTCTCCTCCTCCTCCTCCTCCTCCTCCTCCTCCTTTCTACCCCTTCGTCTGCGCCGTCTTCCTCCTCTCAGTCTCTCTCTCCTCCTCCTCCTCCTCCTCCTCCTCCTCCTTTCTACCCCTTCGTCTCCGCCGTCTTCCTCTCAGTCTCTCTCTCCTCCTCCTCCTCCTCCTCCTTCTTCTACCCCTTCGTCTGCGCCGTCTTTCCTCTCAGTCTCTCTCTCCTCCTCCTCCTCCTCCTCCTTCTTCTACCCCTTCGTCTCCGCCGTCTTCCCTCTCAGTCTCTCTCTCTCCTCCTCATTCTCCTTCTTCCTGTTCTTTTTTTTAATGCTTCAGACGCTTGGTTAATCATTATCCATCCTGGTTCACGTGGGTCTATAAATCCAAGATAAAAGCAGCGGGTCTGGACGCCTAACAGCTGACAACATTTCCATTTTGATCTCAGCTACTTATCGGTTATGTTTTTAGGAAAGCATATCCAAACGCCTCGATTTTGTTTTCCCACATCGCATAAAAATAAACGAAGGAGTTGTTATCACTAGAATATAGACTCCTTCTTGAAAAAAAAAACTCTTAGCATGCTCTCCTCCACCCACGCTCCACGCCTCCACGCATGCTTGTGATACATCGATCCGCTCCACAACAAATGGCTACCTCGCCATTAAACTTGAACTGTACACTGGGTCTGCACTTGATCATTCGACCCCTGATGATTAGATAAATCCGACAATAATATGATCAGACACTTACATAGGTCTTACATAGGCTACTGTCTGATAGCAAAACACATATTCTGTTCTAGCACAGACATTAATTGGCGTCGGTCTGGTTCTGTAATCTGCAGTAGAGCATTTATATACTTAGTACTTATGTCTGGTGCTATGGTGCTATGTCATGGGGGTGCAAGATGGTGTAGTGGTTAGCGCGCTGGACTGCCAATCGAGAGGTCGGGGGTTCAAATCTCCGCCAGGGCAGAAATTTGCTTTGAGATGTCTGCTCCACCTGCGCCCCCTAGCCAACTCATCTATAATGAGTACACTGACCGTACGCTGTTGGTGGGAAGATGAGACGGCGAGGGAGAGGACTGGTCACCCGCCCTCATAAGCCGACTGCCGAGGTTAAGAAAATGAAGTCGCTAACACTTCATACCTCTGGCTGCCTCTCAGGCTAGCTCTTCTTATTCTTTAGCTATGGTAAAACACGTAGGCTATGATAGACAGACTGGCTACAATTACCTGCATCACCTATTATAGGCTTGTTGACAGCATTAGCCACAGTAATACATTGTATTCTATAGTGCATACGCTCAATAATTACAAAGCTGACACTGTTCTTAGCGTAATAATAGTCACTCTTTCGCAAAAATGTAGACGCCAAAATAACTTAACTCTTCAATCACCCAGCTATATATATAGGAATCGATTACTGCGCTGTCGTTTTTCTGACTCACTGGACACCAAGCACCTGTGTAAATTTGATTTACACGATTTCACTTGTTTGAGCGCTGATAAAGTCCGTAGATCACATTACGATTGCCACACTGGTTGTGCTCGGCGTTGCTGCTAGTTCAGCCGGAGAAATCAAGAAGTTCTACAACTTAAGACCAGCGCTGCATGACCATGCAACTTCAACGGCTTAAAATTAACGATCGTGTCCAATTCAAACTCATTGTCTCAGAGTGTATAGGCTATCGTGTAGTCAAAATCTACCATAGCAGTTCCTCGGCCTCTCTGTATGTCTGTCTCTGTCTCTGTCCCTGTCTATCTCTGTCTGTCTGCCCCTGTCTCTGTCCCTGTCTATCTCTGTCTGTCTGCCTCTGTCTCTGCCTCTGTCTGTCTGTCTGTCTCTGTCTATCTCTGTCTGTCTGTCTCTGTCTCTGTCCCTGTCTATCTCTGTCTATCTGCCTCTGTCTCTGTCTGTCTGTCTGTCTCTCTGGTCTTCTGGCAACCGGATTTGGATTTCGATTTGGTATTCACGTCGTTTCACGAACAACCTCTCTGACAAGATGCAACGCTCCTAAATAAGCTGGTGCCCTGTGCTTGGCTTTTTAACGTCTTGATAATTTCAATATACGATTACTGTTACATAAGACGGACATTTCGTGTAGTTACATTGGCGCCACAGAATATCAGAACAGACAAATCACTAAAACTGGGACACGTCATTCCAGCCTAACGTGGACCAAAATTCCACCATGCCCCAAGTGCGAGGGCTTCAGTGTAGTGATGAGCAGTCTCATGAATAGTTGAAATGCTGCAATTTCATCTCAAAATTTTTCAAACACTTTGAAACTTTAGCCCGTAAGATAAGCTCTAAGAAACAAAATGTAGGCGCATCAAATTTGTATTTGTATTTATAAATTTATAAAGCGCCTCTCACAGTGAACACCAATCAGAGGCGCTCCCAGTGCGAGAGACTCCGAGCGAAAGGAGTGGTCTTAAGACAGCGAAAGAAGCACCTAGCCCACCAGATAGTATCAAAGAACGAGTTGATGAAGGGAGTTGGTTCCATAGTTGCATAGACTAAGCAGGCGTCTTCAAAAATATCGCATCCTAATTATAGTTTTAGAACAAACCTTGAAATTGAATATCTAAAGAGTATTCTAAAGTTCGATAAAGCCTTATAACAGTTGAGATTTTCCACTGCTAATCATTCAGCACTCGTGTTTCTGTAGTCTATAAAAAAATCTGCTACAAGTACCGCGATCTTCTACGAGATTTAGCGACTGTTCCTTCTCTGTCTCAGTACCAACTGCATGGAACAGTCTTCCCGACCATGTGAGGAACGCGCCATATCTGGAGATAATTATATATTTAAATCCCAGCTCAAGACTTATGTTTTTAAACAATCATATGACTGCCATTAACTATTTGAACTCATGTACAGCGCCCTTTCCTTCGGCCTCAGCTGAGCAACGGGGCTATACAAATCGTCTCATTATTATTATTATTATTATTATTATTATTATTATTATTATTATTATTATTATTATTATTATTATTATTATTATTATTATTATTATTATTATTATTATTAACAATCATATGACTGCCATTAACTATTTGAACTATATTATGATTATTTTTTTGCCCCGAGGTAAACATGATCCCTCAGGGACTTCAAGATTAATTAAAATGATAAAAGTCTGGAACGGTTACTCCTCGGGCTCGGGCAAAAGGCTGGCAAAGGTACCGCAGATTGCAACAGCGTTGCATTATTATTATTATTATTATTATTATTATTATTATTATTATTATTATTATTATTATTATTATTATTATTATTATTATTATTATTATTATTATTATTATTATTATTATTATTACAATAATAATAATATTATTATTATTATTATTATTATTATTATTATTATTATTATTATTATTATTATTATTTAGGCCTATTATTATAAATCGAAAATAACAGCAAAATATTCGTAATGATGCATGGAACATTCATAGAAAATTGTCTACCCCTTTTTTTTCCTTTTGTCCTTTTTCCTTTTGTTGCTGCCTATTGTAGTAGCCTTGTTAGTTGTCGTTTCCACTTTTCTTACGACTGCAGATCGGTTTGTACTGCATTCGAGGTGATCAGTAACAATGTAGGTTTTAATGACACCATTGTTGTACTGCCAACAAATCGAAAAAGGATCATTTACTTCAGTCTGCGTTGCATTATATGTTCTCTGACAACCACACTGTTTAAGACCAAAGCGGTCCAACATTGTGCCACTGGAGGCAACTGAAGGGTGGCCATGCCCCCAGCCATGGCCCCCTTAATTGGCCCAACAAGCGTGGATGTCTGCATAGGCCAATTCAGTCACCCTCGAGCCAGTTAGTCAATGACGCTAGCTATTTGTGCATCGCTGTTTCATAAAGTTCGATCATTCATTGATAGAATCTGCTTCAATCGGAGCACTTAGGTCATCCAGTTATTCATTGGCTCATTCGGTCAGGTCATTTCAATCATTAGTTATGTCTTTGATTCAACCAGATCATTTCAATCATTCAATCGTGCAATCATAAAAATGGTTCAATCGGAATATCGCAATAATTCGAAAAGTAGAGAGATAGAGAGACAGAAACAGAGACAGAGACAGACAGAGAGAGAGAGAGACAGAGACAGAGAGACAGACAGAGACAGACAGGACAGAGATGCAATGATTCATCGATTCATTCAGTCGTAGCATTTATGTAGCTCTCGCTGAAATTCTACTTAGAGGCATTTATAGTATCGAGACATCTTACATTCTGTGCTAGCATACGCTCTTAATCCTAATGGAGATAAGTAAGCAGAGAGGTAACGAGAGAGATATACTAATAAGGGGGTAAGAAGAGAGGTAATGAGAGAGATATACTAATAAGGGGGAGAGATAAGGAGAGAGGTAGAGCAGAGAGAGTAAGCAGAGAGGTAAGCACAGATTTAAACAGAGAGGTAAGCAGAGAGGTAAGCAGAGAGGTAAGTACACAGAGAGGTAAGCAGAGAGGTAGGCAGAGAGATAAGCAAAGAGATCAGCAAAGAGATAAGTAGAGAGGTAAAAAGATAGGTCAAAAGAGGCGTAGAAAGGAGAGAGGAATAATGAGAGAGGAATAATGGTTGGACTTGTGGAAGAAGACTGCTTTGGTTTTGAACGAAAGACGTTCGCAGATAAGCATTGCAAGTGGTTGTTGGTTACTTCGTAAGATGGATAAGTTGATTATCGTAATTCTGGAAGTTCAATCCAGAGGGGAGGAAAGAAGCAATGTCTCACATACTGGGACACTATAGTGCATGCTGTCAGAACGCGCTTGCAGAAACATCGATCTCAAAACAGTTTGCCTCCATGCAGAGCGCACCCTCACGAATTTAGCATTGAGAGAGAGTTGAGTCGTATGGGCTATACCTTGATCGGGACAAGCTTTGTTCTTTTCTTCACTGCAAAGCAGGTGACGTTTTCGTTGCTGTTTGCTGCGATGTACAAAAGGCGGCACTTCTTGACGCGGATGAGAGCAATAACTGGGCCTTGGTCGAGGCCCCGTTCTGGCTCGAGGTCGATGATCATCTCCATAGGGCGACAGAGGCTGTTCTCTTGGATGTCGAGCATCCAGCGCGTGTGGTTCTTCGCCGCCTTTTCAGTAAGGTTTTTCATCCATTCTGTGGGACACAAGAACAATGCAATAGCCAACATGACAGCACAAGCAACGATTGCGTTAACTATAGGATGAACGAAGAAGGAGCGAATAATTATTTGAAAGACAAACAAGAAGAAAAGGAACGAAACCTCATAGTAGAAAATCCATGATTGAAGATAGAAGCATCCATTCAATTCATTCAATTCTCCGCCTTCCAAGCTTTCACGTCCAGTGGCGTCACGAAGGGTTTCAGCGCCCAGGGGCAAGAGTTGACGACTGCGCCCATTTTTAATTTTCGTGTTGACTTCTAATCGTTCTTGTCATAGTACTGTGTACCCGCTGAAAGCTACTTTTACGACGCTTTATGCTGTGCCCCTATGCCCCCCTTCGTTACGCCACTGTTCACGTCCTCCGTGAAACCCGCCTCAACCCCTCTTCCTTCTCTCTCTCTCTCTCTCTCTCTCTCTCTCTCTCTCTCTCTCTCTCTCTCTCTCTCTCTCTCTCTCTCTCTCTCTCTCTCTCTCTCTCTCTCTCTCTCTCTCTCTCTGTCTCTGGCAACCGGACTCGGGTCCTCACCAGTGTTATTTAAGTTAACTAAAACTGAAAGTAACTTCATTGTTAACTGAAAAGTTTTATTTTAGTTAACTGAAACCAAAACTGAAACTGAAAAGTTATGAAAACTGCAACTAAAACTAAACTGAAAAGCACAAAACAAGAACTAAAACTAAACTTGAAAGTTGAAAACTGAATTATTTTTTTCTTTGTGGCGCACAAACCGAGTGGCGGACATGTCTGTAACCACTTATCATCCCGGAACCAAGCTTATAATCTTTTAAGCAGTGTATATAATTTTATATACAGTAACATAGGTTTGATAAGCTTCTTTGCTGGATTTCAATGCAGACATACGTGTATAATAGGCTAATTATATTTGGTATGTAGTGCCTTTCGAGGTTCTAATGCGCGTCGAAAGACACTGTGAAAGACAATATATCCTTTATTGATTCAAAGCGACAAACTCAGTATGATTACAGTTCAGTATGAACGGATGATCACAAGTTATTACAGGAGTCGAATTTGACTCTATACGGCAGCCATGTAAGGCGCCCGTCACGTCCTACATCTCATTTTACTAACGCGCCATCTCGCGAATGAAATGCTGAGTGGACCTTTGGGAGGGTTGCGGGAAGTGATCCCTCCTACTGCTCTTCACGCCAGTGCTGTTACCACTACTCTATGGACCACCTCCCCCCATACTGCGATACTGCGATTGAAGACCATATTATATGGTCTTCCATATACAAAGCAATAAGATGCATCTGTAATCTGATAACGCCCTCATTACAGAGTTCACAAGTGCACACTGAAGCTTGAGAAACATTATGGGCTGTCCACAGATTGTAAGTTTAGAGCAAAAGATCATTTCAGTAGAAGATTTGCGTGCACACGAGGAGGTAGAGAGTTGCAGATGGACGGACCAGCAAGCTGTGAATGAACTCATTCATGGAGCAACTCGCGCAGGCATGGACAGGTCACAGCTGGGGGCTGAAACATAAACAGCTTTTACGACGAGAGTGCACTAAAAGCAACTGGGAAACCAATGCAGCTAGTCGTAAAAGTGTTAACGAGGTCGGTTCATTATGCGTTCTGGCGTTGTCGATGGAAGAAAATGAGCGGTGTAAAGAGCTTTGGCGATGTTTGCCAGCAAGACTGTAGCCATTCGCAGAAAAGTTACACATGTTGCCTAAGCCATTAGCTCACGTTGATCCTGGTACGGGCGCCCACTTCGATCGACCTTGAAGCATCCGGTAGAAAATCATTTAATCATTCACAGAAAGCCAGACGTCAACACACATGTTCAGGAACTGAACTAACATTGCTAACTAGACTTCTCTCAATGCGTGCATCGATTATGAAGCAGACAGAACAACAACAACAAAGCATGTTTTAGATTATTCTGAATGGTTCTCTAAATGAAAACAATCTAATTCATTCATTACGAAGATTTATATAGCGCCCATTCAAGGTTACTACTCAGGAGCGCTCCCGACCCCAGCACGGCTGAAAAGGACAGTTTTGAGGCAAGAATAGAAAGATTCTAAGTGGATTCTGGGATGCCAAAAGGGAGCCCGTTCCAGAGCGAGGGGCCAACCACTGAGAAGGCTCGATTCTGCTTATATTAGTAGCTGTGCGGGCAACAGGGACCATACGCACGCCCCGCTCAGTAGAGCGGAGAGAGCGACGACCCGGAGCACTCAAAGGGCAGCTGCAGAGGTCGCGTAGATAGGCGGGGGCGAGGCCCAGCAAGGACCGCCAGACCAAAGCGATGATCCGATATGAGATCCGCTGCAGGAGGGGGAGCCAATAAAGCACGTCCAGCATATAACCTGAGACGTGGCCAAATCTGGGAATGCGTCCGCAAAGGCGTTCGGCAGAGCGCAGGACCCGGTCCAGGCACCCCAACCGACCAACTTGGAGGCCAACATATAGAGTGAGCAACAGTAATAAAATCGGACTGTGATAAAACAGTGCACGAGTGTAGCGGTGGCGTCTGGAGTAAGTGAACGAGCAACAGTGCGGAGCTGGTGCAACTGATAGTATGAATCACGGCAGAGGCGGTGTGTATGAGGGGCAAAGGTTAACTCTGGAACTGGAACTGCGTCTGCAAAATGAAACCTTTGGCGAAGTTAATGAATGCCACTCGTCCACTTTCAAGTTGTACAGCGATTTTCACGCTTGCCAATACAGTTCCAGGCAGAGTAGGTCTGTGCTGTTAGTCCTAATAATTAAACAGATTTTTAAACGCCTAAAACGACAAGCCTTGAGAAATAGCCCATTCATTTCTGCTCAGTCAAAATCAACATCAACACGGAAGGTATACCGTCAAGTTCAGTTCGATGTAAAGCTAGAAAGGTCAGCAGAAAACATACAGGAAGACGGCTACCCGTTGAGTGGTGCTTGGAATTGAAGAGGCGAGACAGATAGGAAGAGCCTTAATTGGAGGAGAAGTTCCAGATGCCTCTTTTCTGAGAAATTACAAAATTATAAGTATATATGGATGCGTTTGAACAGTTTTATTGCTGTAACAGTGAAAGATGGCTATCTTAAGAATTCGAAAGGTGAGTAAGTAATTACTAAGTATGTGTGTACACTGTACATGCGTAGAACGCCGTACATAAATGTGTCCTACATAAGTATGTATGCAAGGATGAGCGTATGTACATGCATGTACATTGAGGCGCCTCTGAGTAGATGTTTTGAAGGGGTGCTATATCAAGTTTCTTTGATTGATTGATTGATTGATTAATTAATTGATTGCACATTGTGTACATGTATAGGCCTACGTATGTACATACGTACGTAATACGTGTAAGTCTACGCTTTACACCTGATAAAAGCCAGCCAGAATGTTCGATAGTGTAGCGGTTAGTGCGCTGGACTGTCAATAGAGAGGTCGGAGGTTCAAATCCTCGCCGGGGTATAAATTTGGGTCGAGATTTCTAGCCCACCTGCACCCCCGAGTCAACTCAGCTACAATGAGTACAGTGACCGCACACTGTCGGTGGAAAGAGACGGCCAGGGAGAGGACTGGCCATCCGCCCTCATATGCCGAGACTAAGAAAATGAAGTCGTTAGCACTTCATGCCTATGGCTGCCTCAGGGCTAGCTTAAGGGACTGCTCTTCCTCTTCTCCTAAAAGCCAGCTTATAAAAGAATGCCATAGGGGTAGGGGTTTCGCAGGATCGCCTACATACGACATATACAGAGCTTCCACTAGGGTAGCAGTCTTTACTTCAGTTTACGTTAGTTAAAGTACCATGATTACCATCCCACTTTTTATCGCGCGATCATTAGTGGCCGGAGTCAATGTTCCGTATAAAAAGGATTGACGCCTAAACTGGATCACACATTTTAGAGTGCCGTTTATTGAGGCAGGCTCAGAGGCAGCTTGCTATCAGCGGTCTATCGTGAAAAGGGTAGGCCTATGTACGTTCCTGGTGTAGGAGTAACTCTGACGTCATCCAAAATTTAATACTCATCCATCTGGATTTTAACAGTTTCCAAGTGGACACTATCAGAGTATTTAGGAGGAAGAGACGGGCTATTAAGCATTCTTAATGGTTATATTGATTCTAACACAGAGTAGGCCTACACGTCTTCTGAACTACTTAAAACCTTTGTGCTTTCTTTTTCTGCTCGCACTACAATTCTTTCTGGCCGCCACTCCGTCTCTTTCTCTTTTCTCAAAGGCTGCTTTTTCTCTCGGGGTCTTGTGCACTGGGAGCGCTTCTGAATGGTTCATAATATAAGGGGCTCTTTATACATGTTTACATACAATACAGTACAATACAATACAATACAATATATATATCCGCTCCAGTTTTACAATCATGGCCAGGTTGAATCGTTTTTGGCTGCACTAGAGTCCAGTTATCTCTTTCACACGTCCTCAATGTCACAAATTACACTTCAGAGCAAACTGCTTCTATCCGTTAGAAAACCGTTAGATAGCTTAATAGCCCATTCATCCAAGTTTCCTCTTCAAACTGTGTGTTGCGATCTGAAGTGAGCGCATGTATATGAATGGCATTGCGTAGCCGATCGACTCTCCAAGAAGACCAGGTCGTAAAATGCTCTCTAGTGGTAGATAAAATGCAGATGACATCTGCACTTTGTCTTTCTACCACTAATGGAGAGCATTACGATCTGGTCGTTTTGGAATGCTATTGCATAAGCGACTCTCCAAGAAGACCATGCAGGTCGTAATGCTCTCTATAGTGGTGGATAAAATGCAGATGACATCTGCACTTTGTATTTCTACCACTAATGGAGAGTCGCTTACGCAATAGCATTCCCAGACGCCCACGCTGGCCTCAGTCAGTCCTGAGTCAACCACATGGTATACCATCACCTGCTGCTGCTCAGATTGTGGATAAACACAATACAAAACTCGTTTATTGAAAACTCAGGAGCTGACAAAACGCAGCTGCAACAAATCACATGATTCTAAGGGCTTCTAAGGGAGAGGTATAACTAAGTCAGTAGGTATTCTTATATATAGGATGCGGGATATGTAGTTACGGTCGTCTTTTTCGGGTAGGGTAAAGTTATGCGTCCTTGTTCGGAGGTTATGTCCACTATTGCGGGGTGGGGAAGTAAATTTCGGAGAACATGGTAAGGTATCTTATGATAGCTTGAAAGAGCCTATCGTCAGACTTCATATTCTCTTGAATAGGCGGTCAATCTTGAAAACGATACATAAAGGTAGAGATAACCCGTGCGAAGATCGGGTAGCAACGTCTAGTATATATATAATATTATATATATATATATATATATATATATATATATATATATATATATTAGGGCTGATACTGATTAAAATAATTTTAATCGATTAATCTCCGAAATTTAATCGAGATTAATCGATTAAATTCGATTAATTTGGTCCATGTTACATAAAGCGTGAAAAACTGTATAGACTGTATACACTACAAAATCCTTCAATCATTCGACATGCAAAAGTTCAAATTGTCAAACTGAAAAATGTAGTCAGTACTAACTACCTTCTATCTACAAAAATTCAATAATTCCGCCATCTTCGACTTTTCCATGAGCATTTACCTTAAATGCAAAATGATCGCTTTAATTTTGGTCTCAAATATTTCACATTACTACTGTTCGCCATATTGTTTATTCCGGAAATAGGTCGTTGACGTCATAAAATAAGTAAAAAATTAATCGAAAATTAATCGAACAAGCCGAAATTAATCGATTAAAATTTTTAACGATTAATCGATTAATTAATCGTTAAAATCCGCAGCCCTAATATATAGACATATATATATAGACATATATATATATAATATGAGTTCGACTGCCCGAGGCAGGAGAGGCTTTTTTTACGCCACCCGGGGACAGAGATGAGTGAGGTGGTTTCTCGTTGCCTTCCTCACAGACAATTATGGGTGAGCAACTTGTTCAAGGTCGCTACGCAGTGGCTTGAGGTAGATTCGAATCTGCGACCCTCCGGTTACAAGGCACAGAACGTATACCGTTACACCACCGCGTCCCATTATACTATGATTTGATTTGATTTGATATTATCCACATTAACCGTCTCAGAGGAGAGACTCGAACGCGTCCTATCCACATTGCAAGACAGCGCCTAACCAATCTGCTACCGTGGCCCTTCCCCTTGCCCCTCGCTCTCCCCATCCTATCCACATTACAAGAGACAGAGACAGAGAGACAGAGTGAGACAGAGAGAGACAGAGACAGAGAGACAGAAAGAGACAGAGACAGACAGACAGACAGAGAGACAGAGATAGATGGCCAGCGCCCTAACCAATCTGCTGCCGTGTCCCTTCCCCCTCGCCCTCCCCACCCCATCCCAAATCATGGAACCATCACTTGAAGCAGACAGAAGTCGATCGTAACCTCTAAGACAATCAATCAATCAATCATCAATCAATCAATCAATTTCGTTTATTCACAACACCAAGCTGACAGGTCGCAACTTGTTACAGGTAACAGTTAGGAAAAATTGTCTAAGCTCTGACAGTTAGTTATTAAATGGGTCATCTTTGCTATGAGTACCTGTTTAATCAATCAATCAATTTTCGTTTATTCAATAGATCAGACTGACAAGAAAGCAGATTGTTGCATTGATCGATATATACATTTATATAAATCACGCAAAACAGTGCGAGAAAATTCGCTGCGTATGGCAGCCTATTAGGCGCCCATCCAATCCTACTAAAACCACCCACCAGACTACAGAGGGCACATATGAGACCCATATGAGATCCATATAGAGCCCTTATGGGCGTCAAATGAGACCCACATATAGAGCCCTTTTGGGCCTCAGCTGACGCCTAGAAAATGCTGACAGGGAAGCTCCAACTAACCTTGGGATGGTGATGTAGTAAACTGCGTCCTGGACTCACAGATCCTCAGTGGGATCTCCTTCCTCTTCTTCTTCTCCTCCTCCTCATCCTTCTCCTCCTCCTCAGTTCGGTTCATCCCGAATTCGCCGACAACCGACACTAGTTTCCGGTTGCAGGTTGCGTTCGTCTGCACGACTTTCAACAGCTTCTGTAATCCTGTCTTCGTCGGTCTATGCGACTTTTTAAGGGATTTCTTTGCACCGAGCGAACTCTTGGACCGATGACACTGACAGGGCCTGCTTTTAAGGTCGTCGCTGGCCTTCGTGGTTGGCGACTGGCTGGAGAGGAGTACGTCCTTGGGAAAACTGGATTGGACGATGTCTCGAATTTCGTCGACAGAGGTCGCAAGGTTGATGCGTTGTTTGAGGTCTGCTAGCACGGTGTCCTAGGCAAAGACAGAGGCAAATGTAAACCTACTACAGTCTATACATGTATCTGGGCCACACTGAATCGATGCTCAAGTCATAACGGACGACGGACGATGGGTTGACATTCCTAAACAGCCCTGCGCCACATGTTGCAGCCGCCTATCGGCTTAATCTGTGTTAGACCTGAAGCCGAGTCTGTAGAAGGCAATAAAAATTGTTATTAGATATTGTTTTGCAAAGGATTTAACCCAAGGATTCGTATACAAATGCTTTAAGGTAGGAAACGCCAGATATTTCGAACTCATTGACTTGAGAAAGCGTCGGAAGAAGTGGTATAGGCAAAGCCTTGAACGGAAGATGGAAATAACAGCCAATAACAGATGGAAATAACAGCTACTACCAACACATTTTATGATGACAGCAGGATGGGCTTTTTTAGGGATTTAGAAACTTGCCTCACACGGGTTCACACTGTCGTCCAGCATGGACGCATTTTTCGTAATCTGCTTAGCATAATGATAGTAAATCTTTCTCCATTCCCCCTAAACTCCTTCTCCGTCTTTCTAGAACCTTTCTGACAGATATTATTTGAGAGCGGCACCGTAAGATTAACTGAAACTGTTTCACAAGATATCAACAGGCTACTAGCCTACTACAGTAGTTCTAGAGCTTAGATTTCGAGCGATGTTATTTCAGAAGGAAGGTTCAATGCACAACAAAGCACGATACGATGTACCATTGTACCTGAAAGCTGCGCAGCTGCGCAGCTGCGCGGAACCAACAGATCCCCACGTGTGCTGAGAAACGTAGTTTGCCAACATTGCTTGCTAATCAATCGTGTATTGTGTGTGTATGCGTCGCCAGAACTATAATCCGTTAGAAACTGTTGACGTTTCTGTTTACTTTCTAATAGCCATATTTACTCAAATTAAATTTGGTTGTTAAAGAGGCGCTATATAAATTTTCGAAAACCTAGACCTATGCCTACGGTACATGCTGGTAAAGAATAGTTAATTACGATGGACTGGCTGTATGTGAATTACGATGGACTGAGTTTATAAAGTTGCCCCTTTGGCAACCATAGATAATAACTCCGCCACTGTTCGCTTTCTGACAGTGCCAGTCCCAAGCCTGGATAAAGGAGGAGGGCGACGCTAATGGTCTTTGTTACCACACAGCTAGTCATTAAAAAGGAAATACACACACACACTATAGATAATGCACTCGACGGAGATAGTGGTGGAGATGCCGAACTGCACAAACTTTGACAGGTTCAGTGTAAAAGCACAGACGAACTTCACTAAAGATTGTAGGCCTATAGGCATACCATTACAATTTGACACCATGGCCTAACAGACAGAACACTTGAATCAAAGATGGAAGAGGAAAGCGCAGAAACGGAAGAGAAGGAAGGGAGGGTCATTCTGGAAAAAAGACAGCAGAAGATGAACTACGGTTGAAATTTCATAGGGAAGGATAGGAGTGCCACATATAAAAACAAGGACAGAGAGAGGGGGAAAGATATGAGCGGCAGTTCAAAGCGAAGTAAAATTGTTTTCTTCCAAAAACCGGAGATAAGTTTTCATACACGAAGACAGGACAGCAAGCAGCAACCCGCCGCTTGCCTCTGCGGGCTCCGTGCCTGTACAGAAGCCCACAAGTGTCGACTTTCTAGCTGAGCAACGTTTGCTTATATACTGGCAACATTTGTTTTTCTCATTCACTTTAGCAACATTTAGACTATTGCGTACGAAACTCTTCTGTAATATGCTCAAAATGCGCAATAGGGTCCATTAAGTGTCTAGACAAGTAAGTGTGTAAGTAAAAAACAAAGCAAGTGAGAAAGTAAGTAACTAAGTGAGTAAGTAAAACACGAAATATTAGCTCATACCGGAATGACACTAGAGAACTAACTGTCAGAGCGCACAGGAACAGTAAATTCCACAGCATCAGACCATGCAGACATTGATAAAGGTTAAGGTTAGCTGTTGTTAAACGACGCACTGTCATAACAAAGAGCGCTTCTGAGTAGAGTCCTTGGAAGAAGCGCTATATAAATTCTATGATTGATTGATTGATTGATTGATTGATTGATTGAAAGATGCCTAGTTAAGTGAGAAAGTAACTGCTGACAAAAAGCAGTACCGTATATAAATTCTATGATCGATTGATTGATTGATTTATTGATTGATTGATGGATTGATTGATTGATGGATTGATTGAAAGATGCCTAGTTAAGTGAGAAAGTAACTGCTGACAAAAAGCAGTATATAAACAAAAAACTAAGTGAGTGATTGAAAGATGCCTAGTTAAGTGAGAAAGTAACTGCTACCAAATCTATGATTGATTGATTGAAAGACTAGTTAAACTTACCTCCGTCGGCTGAGACTCGGAATGAATTGGAAGAGAACCGTCTGCGTCAGAATCATATCTACGAGACGTGTCTTCGTTTTCGCTACTCGCCTCTCTTTTTCGTCGATGCCTGTGCTGCTCGTCGGTCGCCTGCACAGCAGTTCCACTTGAATGAACAGCATCGATATTATCACGCATTTCACCGACTTTATCTAGCGCATTTACGTCTTGTCTATCAATTCCAAGATCACCGACAACGTTACTTAACGTCTTCCTCGTCACTGTTCTTTCATCGTTCGTACGCATCCGAGTATATCCTAGCAGAACAAGCGCCATCATCAACAGCAGAAGAAGTAGCAACAGTCCGAAAGCTGTCCGACAAAAATCCAGTCGTTTCGCGCCGTTTATTTTATTACTCGCCGATCTTCGTTCTCGACAAATGGAACAGTCATTTCGATTCGCTTCATCCATATCTGCACATGACCACTTCCTCAGAGCCTTCCCTTCTACCTACTCAGTTTCCCGGAAAAACGTTCCAGCGGTTTCGGCCGCTGTATCAACATCCTTCTTAGGCCTGGCCTGCTGCTGCCGCTGCGGCTTCTGAAGATGATGAATAATGTATAGATTCGCTGATCACGATAACTGCATGCACGCGGTCTTAGCTGGCAGGCATGCATCTGAGAAGAGCCGTTGACAGATGTTAAACGCCCGTAGTACCTACTTGGCCGTGATCCGAAACGCCGATATACTATGTACCCAGTATCATGAAAGCAGTTCGTCAATAGACAGCACTTGTTATTCAGATGAGCTGCAGTCCTTTTAAAGAACCCATCTCCTCCTCATCTATCGGTTTTCCTGTAGAAAAGTATCACATTATAACACTTAATTTTGAAACCATTTAACGTACATACCTATTAGTCAAATAGCCATAAAGTTTCATAGATAATAGTTCTGCTGCTGTCATAATTAATTTCTCCATTTAATCTGCAACTATCGTGCATGAACTCCTTCGGATCTGACTCATAGGGAAAATTAATTCTACATAGTTGGCGCTGGACTTACGGAAAGGCGTATAAAGCAACAGAAGGGAATTAGGCAATCGAAGCGGCAGCTAGTGGCAAGAGGAGAAAGTGGAGGGACAGCGGGATACAGGGTTAGAGAAAGATGATGAGGAGGGGTAGTAGAAAGAGAAGGCGGTGAAGTAGGAGGAGGAGCAACAGAAGCAACAGTGAGAGGAGCCTGAGAAACACGAGGAATAAATTAGCACAGCGCTTTGTGAGGTACTAAAAAACATTAACTGTCAAGGACTCTAGGTGCTTACATGCTTTCTTGGTTTACTGATTACCTGTTTACTTACTAATTTACCTACTTATTACTTAATTACCCACAGACAAGCGGAAGGACGATAAATACTGAAAAGATGAAGGATGTGAATAATTAAACAAACATTGGTTCAACATTAAAACCATTTAAAAATTATTATTGAACAAGACTTTATGAATGAATAAGAGCAAGCAGTGTCCTCGAAATTGCAATTGTCTTTTAAATACTACAAGTTATTATTTAATCTTAAACAACATCTCATTCTCCATAAGAAGAAGAAGAGCAGTCTCTAATGATAGCTTAAGAGGCATCCATGGGCATGAAGTGCTAGCGACTTCATTTTCTTAGCCTCGGCATATGCGGGCTGGTGGTCAGTCCTCTCCCGCGCCGTCTGATCTACCCACCGACAGTGTACGGTCAGTTATGATAGCACAGTAGACTAGGGACATTAGGTGGAGCAGAAATTTCGAAACAAATTTCTGTCCTGGTTGGGATTTGAACCCCCGATCTCTCTCGATTGGCAGTCCATCACGCTAACCACAAAACTACAACGCACCTAAATAATATAGATTATTGTTATTCAATCTGACACTGAAGATTTTTTGCTTCATAAACCGATCACAGATCACTGTGAAATGTGAAACAATGTTAAAAAGAAACCCTATGCGTGTATACATATAGCCTCAGTCAGTCACTCGTAATAAATGAAGATCTAACCACATGTAGTCTAAGCTGATAAGAATATCGTAAAACCGGCTTTCACCGTAATAAACACCGGATATATATATATATATATATATATATATATATATATATATGATATATATATATTGCTGTCTAGCGTTAATATCAGTGTCTAGACACTGAGACCAAACCTCGTACAAGCCAGGGTTATTCTATCAACAAAACATTGTCCTATTCCAATTTGCACATAATATACAGTTTATCACAAGTCATCCCCCATGCATAAATTCTATCGAACAGACAGAGAAAGTGGGTTATGTATTGTAGAAGCACTTGTGTATGCATACATGCACATAATGTATACAGCGCCCATGCGTATACTTACCGTATACGGTGGACATGTATGTCTGTTTACAGAATGGACGGGGCAAGTGCTCTTAATGTAAGTTGATTAAGAACACTTGTCCTGTCCATTCTGTAAGCAGCATATAAGTTAACCTAAACACCAATTCAGCTAACGAGTGCAGCGTATATGAGAGGTATTACAAATTGCGCTATATTAAATGTCTCAATACATACGGCATTCATATACCTTGCCTTTATTTTGTTACCTTACATCACATTAGATTCATTATGTTTATGCCCGGATGGTGGAACTGATGATGTTGTTGGTAAAGAATTTCGAAACCCTGATTAATTATCAATTATGCTACCTTGATGTTAAACATAGGTAAGTATTTTCATCTCGAAATTTCCGTATATAGCGTTTGAGGTGTCAGCTGATTGTATCATTAGCTTTTCCGGACAAGGTTTCACACTCGATGCTTCAAAGTAGTCTCTCAATGAAACACTTAGACAATCCGGAACGACCGCTATAAATTTATTGCCAAAGGCGTTTTAGAAAAGTGTCAAGTGATGAAGTTTATGATGTTTTCTGAATAAGACATTCGACCCAGCAGATGTTATACTGCGATTATGTATAGGTCCTATATATAGGACATAGCCTATAACTCAGTATTTATAGCCTATAAATATTATTTCAATAATGGTTATGGAACACGAAATGTTTTATAATGCGCGTACAGGCCTACTAGCCTACAACTGAATGGTTTGCATAAAGAAATTCAAAATCAGTAACTTATATTGCATATTTTAACACGCAAGGTAATGACACTAGCATAAAAATGGGTTTAAACTAGTGACGTGCTGTTATCCATTCAGTTAACCCCGACGAAAAGGTCGGGGTAACCCCGACGAAAAGGTCGGGGTAACCCCGATCCTGAAACTAATGTCGTATTTTTATACAGACAATACAAACAATATAATTTTACGCTGCTACATAAACACCCTTAACGAGAAGCAGCAGGCAACGGTCTTCAGCCATAGTCAAGCAGGCTTTTGCAAAGCCACCTGTTAGAAGGTTCGCATAACGATTCCTTTACCAAATGGTCGTTCGATTATTATCTCAATGCCTAAGTAAATCTCAACTCTCAGCAGGACGCTTACTCTCTGTCAAGACAGTTTTCCATTGCGTTTTGCATGTCAGAAATGCGACAATAGATGCAGAGGTTGAGAATGTCCCACAAGTCTCGTTGAGGACGCCGTATACGTCCAAAGTCTCAGTCACTTTCCAACAAAATGATGCGCTATAGCTGCAATATTTTAACTATTGCTCAACGAGTTAAAAACTGAGAATATAAGTTTTAGTGACTAAAAGATAAATGTTTTAGTCATTACTACCCAAAACTAAAACAAAAACTCCAGCAATAACGAACACCAGGATAACTATAGCTAAGACTCGTATTGTAACAATATAGGCGATAATAGGCCTATAATAACCAGAACGAATGGATTACAAAACTTCGCTATAGTTTAAACCAATTTCATGCAAAATTAGCATGCGAGTTAACATGCATAAAACTTAGTTTAAATTTCTGATTGCAAACTGTTCAATTGTATTAGGCATATGCGCGCATTATTCAAACTCTCGTGTTCTATAAATAAAAATAATATTTATAGACTATGACATAAATAATATTTATAGACTAAAATATAAATGATATGTATAGACTATAGCCGTAGGCAATATCCTATACATAGTCGCCGTATAAGATAATAATTATGTTATAAGTCGAATGTCTTATTTAGAAAGCATCGTAAACTTCATCCCTCAACACGTTTCTAAAGCGCCCTAGGTTATAAATTTATGCCGATTGTGTTTCTGATTGCTCAAGCGTTTTCATTGAAAGACTACTTTGAAAGCCTCGAGTCGACAGCTTGTAGCCTACGACTGCCGAATTAAAATCTCACTCACACTATTCTATGTACGCAGTGATCCCGACCTTAACAAAAAGGAACTGGAACGCAAGCTATAAATACTGGATGAAAATAATGTAACGAAATGTTGCTGCCAAAAAAGAACCGGAACGCCGTTCCGGTGCGTTCCGGTCTCAAATGATCCCTGTATATGTAGCCTACGACACAAATTGAGACAAAATTAGTTGGTTTAGACAAAAATAATTAGGAATTCAGCGAGGCGTGGTTAGTCAAATATATGATACGATTCGTACTCACAAGACGCTATAGTCTAACATGTTGCGCGAAAAATTTCGTTCGCTAGCTTTCCTTAGGCCTATATATATAGCCTGCAATACGTCAGCATCCCTGTGGGCCGATATTTATGCACCAAGTGGAAGTCGCGTAGACTGAGAAAATGGTTCGTCTGGCGCAAAATTTGTAACAGTTTCCACGTCGCCGTTATAGAAAAGGCCTTTACATTTTTATTGTCTTTTATAGAATTTTTAAACTTTGACACTTCTGAACTTTGGGATAATTTCACATATTACATGCATTATCATAACATACATATGGCTTTTAAACTTCGTTTGAACCGACGAATAAAGGTTTTAAGTTACGTACGCTTGCCCTTCATAAGGATTCTTTTACTATGCGATCCCAAGGTATAGGTCACATAATTTTTATGGGAAGGAAAATTGTCACCAGCTTTAAACCTATGTCTCCACCGCATACGTAAATAGACAGACACCCACAGTCAGACAGTATACCCTACATGTATTTGTTCGTCAATTTCGTTGTCCAAATTAGTACTATTATTTATTGCCATTCTTACAATCCATAAATCAGTTTGACGAGAGTGTACTAAAAGCGACTGGGAAACCAAACGCAGCTCATCGTTAAAGTGTCCAGAGCTTCACTAACAAAGTCTTCGTTAGCGTCTATTTATCGCTTCATACAAACAGAATTCATGAATTGACAACGCCATTGTTGTTATCAATCGTCCAAATAAAACGATCAAGCGCCAACCGTTGATTCATATTCTTCAACGGGGCCCTTCTTCAGTTCTTCTCCGCGATGATCAGTCTAAATATTATGATGCCTTTACGACAGTGCAACTTCCAAAGTGGTGGTCCGCGGATGGTGCCGGGCCACGAGGCTTCAGTTGCCGACCAGCAGAGTGAGTCAAGAACCTGTCAAATTGTCTCGATCACTAGAAATAATAATAATAAATAATAATCTTTTCTTTATTAAGCACCTGACAAACGCACTGCGCTGTACATTTACATGTTATGCAATTTAAATCTTAACTAGTAACAGAACAGACAGCCTGCAATACAACGG